>QVTF01021008.1:0-67492 GCA_003573665.1 Oxygymnocypris stewartii
CATCACAAAAGTTTTGGAACAGAATGTAGACGAGCAATTTACGAGCAATTGCAAATATTCTCAAGGGACCTCAAAAGTACTGTTTATTTTAGCATATAAATGGTTCTTTATGCATAAAAAATATGTAGGTTCCTTTATTCTTAAAAACAATTTAACCATTTAATTTAACTAAAATATTGTTAAAACATGCACTGATGAATTGTGCACAATACAATGAGTATTAATATGTATTAAATGTGCAAATAGGGTTAATTGCTGATTTCACGTAGACTTAACCCTAAGACTCTCCAGAAGGGCGTCTTTTACTTTTCAAAAATAGCTTCTGGCAAAACTTCAGTGAGTCTAACTATATTCTAACCATATACATTTGGTTCTCATGAAGATATAGGCATAAAAATGCATGGCAGCCTGAGATAAATGCTCATCTGTGCCTTGTGGTGATACCATGTTACTGAATCGCTATCTGTCAGAGTGGTAATCCAGCCCTTTAGTCGGCTCAGAGTCCTTATAAGCATTCAGCTCTAGCACCCGTATCCAGTTGCTCTAAATGGCTTTGCCGGGTTTTGATAGAGATTAGTTTCCTGCGCCTTAATGACCCTTCAAATTAGTACCCAGAATTAGACTAATTAGAAGTGTGTGCTTTCCTTTAATTAAGAGCTGAAATGCATCGTTGACTTCAGTGAGTTTTCGAAAGTTCATCAGGGGCTCGCAGAGCAGGGCTCTCGGCAGCTCTCCAGAACCCTGCGTCACCCTGGACTTTCAAATGACATTATTCACAGTTGACTTGGCTGTGCTCACGGTGAAATCACTACGGCGTCAGTGCCAGGTCTCCCCTCGCCCCCCTGCCAGCGCCCCCCTTGTGCACCAGGCCCCTTTCAAGCACGCTATTTCAAAGCCCTTCGTCCCCCCACATTCCAGTGAGATTTGAAATTGGATGAATGTTGCCCTTCAGAGTAAAGTGTTTGGGCACCCTTGGTTTTAAACCAATCTAATCCTTGTAATCACGGATTGTGCTCAAACCTCCATGCTCTCGCCGAAAAAATTAAATAAAAAAATTGAGGTTGGAGGGGTTGAACAGAATCCCTGCCAGCGTCGAGCCATGACCCGAATAGCAGCCAATATAGCACCTTATTTCTCTATACTTTAAGAGATATGTGCCAGCAAAGCGAAAGTGACAGATAGTGTTTTGTGGCCGGCTGGGAGATACGTGTGTCCCCTATATGAAATGACAAGTGCATTTTCCGAAGAGAAAGACTATAATGTTTTTTCTATTTAGCAGTTGACAGTTTGCCTTCGTCATAACATGAGCTTAAGGGCTTCGGAACAAGCATGATTATTTTAGGCCCCCGGCGACTCTCGCTCCACAAATTGAAATCTTTTATAGGGAAGGCACCGTTAAGGCCCGCGGTGGGGGAGCCACCTAAATCAGCATGCAAAGTGAATCTGCTATATTCACTTCCATTGACCTCCACTCTTTTTTACTGAGCACAACAGCAATAAAAAGAAAAAATGTGCCTCTTTTCTAGCAGTGTCCCAAGAGTCTATCACATTTTTTTCCTTGGATGGAGTTTCATGAATTTGTAAGCAGTGGAGCATTATGCCCATTAAGCTAGACTGCAGTCATGTATTTGCTACTCTTGGAATCAAATGGCTGCTGACACCAAGAGATTATTATACTTTTTTGCACAAATATCGAAGGCTTCTCGAAACCCAAAACAACCAGGTGCCCTGGCCCAATATAGAGACTCAATTGGCCCCCCTTTCTAAATGCGTTTAGAATCTGAGGAGTGCATTGGATAATTGATTTCAATTTAGATTTTGGTCATTCGATAGTATTTTCTGACCAATTAATAATTCTAAATTTACTTTAAAATGAAGACATCAGTTTACACGTTTTTTATAGTTTATCTCATATAAATAAATAGCTTGTTATTCAAACACAGCTGTTAGAACAGCAATGGCCTATTTCATAAAAAAACATGTATATGTTAGACTCACATAGTTTTAAATTGCATGTTAAATTAACTTTAAATGTTGAATATTAAATTGAATATTAAATATTAAATAAATATCATAAAGAGCAAAGTCTTAAACCATTGAGAAACAGTAACGTGAACATTCATGAACCAAAAAAAAAAAAAAGTTTAACAAAATATACAATAAAACACAGCCCTCAACCAAAAATAGCAAGGCAAGTCACTACATATGGCAAAATCAACAAGAACAGTGAGCAAAAAAAGTAGGTAAATGGAAAATCAATCATAATTGTTTGTACAGCTGGTGATATTTTCAGCATCATTTACTTGATCAAAAATAAAATACCAAATGATCATCTCTTTGGAAGCTGCAGTTTACATAATTATTGTATATTTAACTGTCTGCATGAGTAACGTCTCAGGTTACGTATGTAACCATGGTTTCCCCGAATGGGGAACGAGACACTGCGTCCCCTAGGGGTCGCTACGGGGAACGCCCTCAGCGTGACTCGTGTCTGAAGATACATATGTAAAAACACCACCTGTTGGCCGGCGACAGCCCATGACGTCACTACCGGAGTGACCACAATATAAGGGCCGCCGGGAGAATACATCATCCGCTTCTTCGTCTGAAGCTTGCGTCCGAAGCATGGCCCAAAGCCTAGGGGAGGCAGTTGTCTCATTCCCCATTCGGGGAACCATGGTTACATACGTAACCTGAAGACGTTCCCCTCCATGGGAACTTCAAACTAGCGTCCTCCCTAGGGGTCGCTACGGGGAACTTATACCCACTTCACCATGCTGAGGGGAGTGCAAGCCAATTTTGCGCAAAAGGCGAGCACTAAGCCAACTCTACCCGGCTAAGGGAGTTGCCCCTGGGACGGTTGATGGCTGTCAGTGATATTATCCCCCTTCGGCCAAAGGCTCGAGCTGCATACCCTAGTACTTACCTGCTAGGTGCCGGGATTACCGGACCCAGGGGTAGAGCTCAAGTCTTGGAATCAGAGAAAGATTCCTTTAAGGGGATATGGCCAAGCACCTGGTCACTAGATCCTGGCCGATCACTCAGGGGCTACCACTTGCTCTGCACAAGCTTACTGAGGGAACTGTCTCAACAGACCTCTTGGTAGCATACACCCCTTTTTTTGGACCCAAAATATTGGGGCACGAAGGAGTGGGGCCCAAGGCACAAGCCGGGGCTTAACCAGCTCAAAAAAGGGCCCAAAGCTGTGAGCGTAACCCTACCCTTACGGGATTTTAGAAAGAACGCAGAACTTCCGAAGTGCGGACTTACCACTGAGTGATTTTAGAAAGTGCCCAAAGTCTCGCGTGTGCACTTACCATAACATGGATTTTAGAAGAACTTTCTATGCCCTGGAGCGGAGAACTATTCATTCCTCGGAGTGAGAGGGAACTCAGAACGCTCAGAAGGGAGCGGCAAGCTCATAGATGACCCTCTATGGTGAGGGGAGCAATGCTGGCTCGACCAACAAGGCGAGTGACCTATCAGAGAGCTCTGGGGGCGGAGAAAACTCGGACGCTCAGAAGGGAGCGGCATGCTCATAGGTGACCCTCTGGTTGAGGGGAGCAGTGCTAGCTCTACCGACGGCGAGCTCTGGAGAGCGGAGAACTCATTCCTCAGAATGAGAGGAACTCAGCTTACCAATGAGGAGCTCTAGAGCGGAGAACTCACTCCTCAGAGTGAGAGGGAACTCAGATGCCCCGAAGGGAGCGGCATGCTCATAGGTGACCCTCTATGGTGAGGGGAGCAATGCTAGCTCGACCAACAAGGAGAGCAACCTATCACAGAGCTCTGGGGAGCGGAGAACTCATTCCTCAAAATGAGAGGGAACTCAGACGCTCAGAAGGGAGTGGCATGCTCATAGGTGACCCTCTAGGTGAGGGTAGCAACGCTAGCTCTACCGACAGCGAGCTCTGTGGAGCGGAGAACTCATCCTTCAGAATGAGAGGGAACTCAGACGCCCCAAAGGGAGCGGCATGCTCATAGGTGACCCTCTATGGTGAGGGGAGCAGTGCTAGCTCTACCAATGAGGATCTCTGGAGAGCGGGGAACTCATTCCTCCGAGTGAGGGAACTCAGATGCCCAGAAGGGAGCGGCATGCTCATAGGTGACCCTCTAGGTGAGGGGAGCACTGCTAGCTCTACCGACAATGAGCTCTGGAGAGCGGAGAACTCATTCCTCAGAATGAGAGGGAACTCACCTTTTTTTGTCCTGGCTTAGAAGCAGACGGCTGCCCCTCTTTCGTGGAAAAGAGGGACAGGACGAGAGCGGAGCTTTTTCATGGAAAAAGCTCACAGTGCACGCAGATTTTGCCCTCAAGGACATCGCGTGCGTGCTCCTTGCCCAAACAAAAGACGCAAAGATTGTGTGTGTCATCGGGTGTCAAATAACGAGGACGCGGATCCACACACAATCTTAAACGCCTTGCTAGTGCTCGCCATGATAGAGAGAAAACTGTACTCTTACCAGAATGCACACTTCAAACAAAACAGTCAGTGAAGACGAAGAAGAGGATGATGTATTCTCCCGGCGGCCCTTATATTGTGGTCGCGCCGGTAGTGACGTCATGGGCTGTCGCCGGCCAACAGGTGGTGTTTTTACATATGTATCTTCAGACACGAGTCACGCTGAGGGCGTTCCCCATAGCGACCCCTAGGGGACGCAGTTCGAAGTTCCCATGGAGGGGAACAGTACTATATAGATGTTGACGTTGAAGCTCTCAGCTGCTGCAGTTTTATGCATTTGCATACAAATTGTCTGGCCTCAACTGACCTCTGGGAGACCAATACTCTCAACATCTGCATTTTATGCAAAATATATTTAAAAACGTTTTTATGGTGTTCACCAAAAGCCCATAAACCATAATAAGTTCCAGTAGCGTATTTATGTTAAGTAAGCCAGTAATTTACTGATAACAAATGCTAAATCTATGATGATGACAGTCACATGCTAATATGTTAGGATTAAGAGATTTAAAATGTAAACTTTGCATTCTAGGTAAAACCATTGCTGGACCCTGATAACCTTCTGAGTTTGGACAGCCATTTTGCTGTTGTTTTTATATAGCCATTAAAGATAATCACGCTTTAGAGTTTAGGCTGGATTGTTGTGTTCTGCCAGACTCCATCAGCGGAATAGAAAACAGTGCATGGAGATGCACCAGTAAACTACTTCAGACAGATTGCCACTTCACAACGCTGTGCACACACTCTATTCCAGGGGCTGAAAGTTTAATCCTTTTAAGCTTTGAGAAAGCACCAAATAAAATGAGTAAAACTGATGGCACTCTCATTGCTGGGTGTTGGTATTTGCTCATCACAGCTACTGCATGGGGGCTACTGTGCTTCGGTCATAAAGGCAAAATGAAATAAAGAGGGAGTTTTGAAAAGATTGAGAAAAGTATAGAAATACATGTATTGTTTTGTTTGTGGTCTTATGAACTTCAACTCAATTGTGCTTCAGTTTACATATCTTTTGTATTAAGGTATTTATAGATTTTTTTCACACTTAAATTACATCAATAAATGTAGAAAATGGCATTGATTCATTAGAGTGGCATTAGAGTGGCTGAAAAAAAAAATCTAAGTACACTAATTGTCTTTGTAGAATTAGTATGTGTGTGTGTGTTTATATATATATATATATATTTATATATATATATATATATATATATATATACTGTGCTCAGCGTAAATGAGTACACCCCCTTTGAAAAGTAACATTTTAAACAATATCTCAATGAACACAAAAACATTTTCCAAAATGTTGACAAGACTAAGTTTTATATAACATCTGTTTAACTTATAACATTTAATTAAGGTTAATAATATAACTTAGAGAACAAAATTTTCAGTTTTACTCAAATTAGGGTGATGCAGAAATGAATACAAAACTCCATACAATTTAGATATATGGCTTTAATTGTATGCCAAATTTGGATTAAAACTTATTTTGTAAAATATTTATTTAAAATAAAAATAGTACATTTTGAATTATATTAATGAATTATAACAATTTAACTTTAAAAGTGCACTTTCAAGTCAATAAAAAAAAGATTATATATATATATATATATATATATATATATATATATATATATATATATATATAATTTATAAATATATATATATTTTTTAAGAGCTGTTTGAGCTGTGTGAAACATCTATCTATCTAGCCACATGGGGGGAAAGTACCCTTTTTCAAGAAAATATACAATGTTTTGTCAAACAGTTAAGCTATTGTCATGCTGCTGACAAATGTAGTTAAGCTAATTGCATCACTTCTGTTAGGTAATTCACAACATTGTTAATGACATCATGCTATTTTTTTGGAGTGTATCTGGAGTGCACACTAGCATTGTGAATATTTTTTTTCCCATCTGTCTGCAACACTTCATGTCTAAATACAGTCAGTGAAGGATGGATTTACTTTTCAAACACAATGTCCTATTTAGCATATCACCAAGGGACACCAGTGATTGTTGAAGTCTTATTTTTATTTAATTTTTTATAACGTTTTATAATGTTTACTGTCTTATTTGAGTCATTAGATATTTTTTTTGCTTTGTTCTTTAATTCCTTTTTAGTGCTTGTCTTCTGTCTTTACTGTCAAAGGCCAACTCAATCTATGCGTGGGTCCAGCCGTTTTATTCCCAGGTGGTTTTCCATCTTTGATATGTTTGAGAGAAGCTGTCAGGGAGGTCTCTTGTCGTTAAGTCATCTGTCATGTCCAGACAGAAGCTTGCTCGTCACTTGTCATTTGTATTTCTTCACTTTTCTACAGAGACTTTATCTCGGTCATACATGCCAGAATTGATTTTGACCACAAGGCTGCTTGGAGCAGGTGTTCATGTGTTGTGCGGTTCCTATTTCAAGTGCCTGTACTGATCTTTGTTGGAGCATCTTGAGATATGCCCGAGCATGTGTTATGCTGTGTGTCTGCCCTCGTGCATGCATGTGATCGAACAACAGGATAAAAACAACCCATCAACCACACATATTGTTTATTTTTTACATATTCTAATCAATCTCTTGCTATGCACACTTCACACCTCCAATTAGGATAGGAGTTGTCATTCATGGTTAGATTCATTGCGAATATGTGTCTCTGCGTTACATAAATCAAATCAGAAATGAACTCATTACATTCTTAAACTCACAGTTTGTGTTGCCACCAACTCTGAGGTGCTCTTGCAAGATGTATTTATATAAGTGAAAATTAAAATCTCTGTCGTTCCAAATACAGGTGCATCTCAATAAATTAGATTGATGTGGAAAAGTTCATTTATTTCAGTAATTCAACTCAAATTGTAAAACGCATGCATTAAATAAATTAAATGGACACTGACTGAAGTAGTTTAAGTTTTTGGTTATTTTAATTGAGATGATTTTGGCTCACATTTAACAAAAACCCACCAATTCACTATCTCAACAAATTATGTGTACTGTCTTACTGACAGTGGCCTTCAGCTCATCTGCATTTTTTGGTCTCTTGTTTCTCATTTTCCTCTTGACAATACCCCATAGATTCTCTATGGGATTCAGGTCTGGTGAGTTTGCTGGCCAATCAAGCACAGTAACACCAAGGTCATTTAACCAATTTTTGGTGCTTTTGGCAGTGTGGACAGCTGTCAAATCCTACTGGAAAATGAAATCAGCATCTTTAAAAAGCTGGTCAGAAGAAGGAAGCATGAATGCTCCATAATTTCTTTGTAAACGGGTGCAGTGATGTTAGTTTTCAAAAAACACAATGGACCAACACCAGCAGATGACATTGCACCCCAAATCATCACAGAGTGTGGAAACTTAACACTGGACTTCAAGCAACTTGGGATATGAGCTTCTCCACCCTTCCTCCAGTCTTTAGGATCTTGGTTACAAAATGAAATACAAAACTTGCTCTCATCTGTGGTCATCAAGTGGACTTTGGACCACTGGGCAACAGTCCAGTTCTTCTTCTCCTTAGCCCAGGTAAGATGCTGACGACAACTGTAGCCAAATTCCTTGACACGTCTGTGTGTGGTGGCTCTTGATGCCTTGACCCCAGCCTCAGTCCACTCCTTGTGAAGTTCACCCAAATTATTGAATCGATTTTGCTTGGTAATCCTCATAAGACTGTGTTTCTCTCGGTTGGTTGTGCATCTTTTTCTTCCACACTTTTTCCTTCCACTCAACTTTCTTTTAACAGCCAGCTTCTTTGGCAATGAATGTTTGTGGCTTACCCTCTCAGTGAAGGGTGTCAATGATTGTCTTCTGGACAACTGTCAGATCAGCAGTCTTTCCCGTGATTGTATAGCCTAGTGATTCAAACTGAGAGACCATTTTGAAGGCTCATGAAACCTTTGCAGGTGTTTTGAGTTGATTAGCTGATTGGCATGTCACCATATTCTAATTTGTTGAGATAGTGAATTGGTGGGTTTTTGTTAAAAGTGAGCCAAAATTATCTCAATTAAAAGAACCAAAAACTTAAACTACTTCAGTCAGTGTCTATTTCATTTATTTAATACATGAGTTTTACAATTTGAGTTGAATTACTGAAATTAATTAACTTTTCCACAACATTCTAATTTATTGAGATGCACCTGTAAAAAAAAAATATCAGATTTTCAGTTTGTCAAACAGTTTGACTTAAAACTAAAAAGCTAAACATGGAGTACCACAGTCTAACTCATTTTATCTCTGTTTCTATATGTTTTTAAGTGTTTATCTATTTATTTATTAATAAATACAATACATTTGTTCTCAGCTGGATCAAAGATTTGTCTGTATGTATACATTTGTAATGCATTTTTACATAGTCACATTTTTTTTCAAATAAATGCTTTTCCTATGAACATTATATTGTTCGCAAAAAAAAATTCAACAATCATCAGAAAAGTTTTCTTGCATAGGCTTATTAAATCAGTATATTTGAATGCTTTCTGATGGATTGTGTGACACTGAAGACTGGAGTGATGATGCTGAAAATTCAGCTTTGTCATTATAACATTTATAATATATTGAAATAGAAAACTGTTATTTTAATACCAATTATGTTTTACAGTATTGCTGTTTTACAGTATTTTCTAAATACATTTAGCCTTAAAAGACTTACTGATAAGAATCTTACCAACCCCAAACAGTGCCATTCAAATGTTTTGGGTTGGTAAGATACTATTTTTTATTCAGTCACCACATAATGGCCATCGAAAAAAGAAAAGAAAAAACACACATTGGTCCAGAGAGTAGATTCGTTAAATGCTATTTGCAGAGGCTGCATGTTTAATGTATATTTGACACCTTTTTCTACCCCAAACAAATCTCTTGACAGGTTGGGCTCCACTCCAGGTGTGAAATTGGTTGATTGGAAGAAATGGCCCACTCTTCTGCCATCAGCCCTGGAGTCCTCTTCTGGGCTGTTCAGCAAATGAGGCCTCCGCTACTGACTATAATGCACAACTCCGATTACAAGTGCCTTTTCCACAGCCATGCCTTTCAACGGGATAAAGTTCAATCTTTCTTTTTGTTATTAATAATAGTATCATTATCTTTTTGAAGGTCTTAGTCCAGTTTCTTCCTGACCTTTGTGTAATATTTTTTAAGAGAATGTAAGTGGTAGGGTTCTTTTTGTGTTTTTTTTTTCGAAATCACTTAAAATAATTACTCAAAATGTGCTGGCAGTGTAGCCTACTTCACCTATGATATATTGTGTCCTATGCCATTTTTAGCAAAGAAGTAGGAGATAATATTGCTTTTATGGAGGGTCCATTCTGCCTACAGTAATATGTGTGGGAGAGAGAGAGGGAGAATGACTGCAAAACCTGAGCTGCCTAACTAGTCAGTATTTTAAAGCACAGTGAAGTTGAATTTTGGAGAAAAGGCTGCTCTAAAATGTAACTATGTATTCTGAGACACCTTGTTTTGGATAAACTATTTGCTAATTACTAATTATAATAACTGCACAGGAACAAATGACTAATGCTAATTATACTAATTATTAATATGACTAATTATAATTCTAGTAACTACTATTATCTAACAATAAACTCTGATTAACGATTTAGTAAGTACTAGCGCTCAGTTGAAACTGGTAGTTAACTACAATTTGTTTTCATATATCCCGGAGAACAACTAAGAACTACTGTATACAGGTTCATAATTAATGTGAATTATGCATAATGTATTATTAATTCTAAAGTGAAGATCACTTTAACCCGCTAGTAATCAAGTCGTACCAAATCCTTCTAAAGGGACTACTGATTATTTGGATTAGTATTCTAAAGTGAAAAACATGACAACTCCCTAATTTTGGCTAACATTATTGTAAGCTTTTGAGATATATGTAAGGTTTTGGATCATAATGACTTAATTGTTATTACATCCTTCTGAAGAAATGACTACTTATTTGGTTCAGATTTCTAATGTGAAGATCATGGTAACCCACTAGTAATTATTTAAGTGTTACCAAATCTGGCAAAATTAACTACTAACCAATACATTACAACAACCTGAAAGGTTTACGATGATTTCAGTAATTACTTGGGAGTTATCATGATCTTCACTTTAAAATACTGATCCAAATAATTAATAATTCCTTTTGATGAATTTGGTAATACTTGAGTCATTAAAATGGGTTACCATGACCTTTGAGAATTGATTACACCTTATGCATTATTCATATTAAATATGAACCTGCAGTTCTTAATAGTTTTTGTGGAGGTATGACAAAAAGTAGTTACAGTACTGATTAGCTAATAGTGAACTACCACATTCACTAAAATTAACATTTACATCACATTATCTAAGCATTATTACTTACTAATTCATTAATCAGAGTTTCTTGTTAGATACTAGTAGTTACTAGAGTGCTTTTATTGTGCAACTTAAAATTGCATACCTTAGAACCTTCGAATGGTTAGCCAATCAGATTAAATTATTCATCAGCCCCATAGTATAAGTAGTAATAAAGAGTAGGTATGCTAGTAATATGCATGATAAGAAACAACTAGTAAATTTTGAATGGTGTTCCCTAATTTTATATTTCACCGCAATTTTTTTTATAATCACCACACACCATGTGGACTGCTTACATGTTGTACAGAACACATTCACTAGACCTCTCTGAACAGTCATTATAATTCCCCTTTCTTCCTAAAGGGCTCATTTTTTAGCAGTGCATATTCATCTGTTCTGACAGCTGTCGGAGTGGTTATGTATTTACTCAGCCTTGTCTACAGAAATCTCCTGTTATAGCTGCACGGGAGAGAATTTTCATGGAAATGAGCCAGTTTAATTGGTCCCTGTGTTATTTGCATAACAAACCTAATAATAATGAACGGGGACTGATCGTCAACAGGGTCTTACATTTCATAATATTAATAAGTAGGTTGCAAATTGCTATTATTGCAGTACATTTGTTTGGCCAGAACATTTCATTATAGCAGAAGGGCCGAGATTTCAGGTCATTTGCCCATCAGGACAAGGTTGGGCACCTGTCATTGTCATTTACCAATTATATGTTGGCAGTTGGCTGGGGCGCACGCAGCAATCCAACGGAAAGTGAACTCTGATATCTGTCATAAGCAATAATGAGGAGATGAGGCAGGTCATCTGAAAGGACGATTATTATACTAAATCATTGGTTTGCTGTATTTATTCATGTGTGGCTATAGGTTTAAGAGAGGCTGACAAAGGCAGGTCAACAGATGGATAGGAAATGCTCTTGTTTAGTTTTCTTTTTTAAATACAGGTTTAGATTGGCGAACGCACTGTGGCATATTCCTTTTACACTGTTCATTCGAAACTGTATAGTTTAATAAATTAATATACTTGTGCAATACATTTTTATCTCTGTTTCATAATTATGTCAAGCTTAATTTTTTTCTTAGACTTAAAACCATATTCAGTTCCTTATTCGTTATAACATTGCTAATGTAAAGTGGCCAGATAATTAATAAGACGCTTAAAAATAAAGAGACAAATTAACCATTACTAACATTGTTAACTTACATGAAGGTGTCAATAGGAATTTTAACCATATTTATTCATATTCTTATTTTAGTTTTTGTATGTTATGAAATTAGTGTTAGTTATATGATTTATAAGAGGATAATGAAACATGAATCAATTAATTGGCTTAATGACATGACATGTTTTGTCCTGTTTATTATTTTAAGAATACACAATATATATATATATATATATATATATATATATATAAATATATTCTGGTTCTAATGAAACTGTGTAATTACTTCTTAATTTGATTGCTATTAACACAAATACAAAAAGTAAATTTCTAAGAGCTTGACGGGTTTTAATGATTTAAATTATGTGTCATTCTATGTATTGTGGACTCTTATGTCAATATCCCTAAAACAATATTCCAAAGAATATTGTTTAGTTTCAAAAGTTTCAGCAGAAAGAATCAAATAAAGACACAGCCCAGTCTTTTTAATTCATAATTTTTAGAGCTTTGTCTAAAATGATTTAAACATAGCAAACATTATTTAACATTTTCCCTATTCACTTAATTCTGACAGAGAAAATGAAAACACTACTGCACAGTCGGAAAGAGTGTGTGCAGTTTCATATTGTCCAGCCATTGTTTCTCATTGTGAATGCAGCTGACAGTTTGCTAATGACTGCTGGTGCTGAGGATGAATGCCAGTATGGGAGGCATCCTGTTTGCGGTCAAACAGAACTTCCAAGTCATTTGTAGCTGATGGCAACATCACTTTAGCATCTAACTGCATATCCTGAAAGATGGAAAAGTGGCAACCGGGTGTCTGGCCATGTGTCTAGAATGTTAAAGAAAGAAAACCACATGTGAGGACACTATTATTTCTTAATTTTACTATTATGAGAGTCACATTTTGACAAAACAGCCATTTAGGAATGATATGTGTTCCAGTTTATTCACAGTGTCACATAATCAGCTTGCGGTGTGAGCACTGTGAATTGTGTTTATCAATTAGTTGTGTATGGCAGACTCCGTTATTCTGCTGGAATCTTCATAGTGGGAAACATGGTTATGGTGACTTGCTCAAATCTTAACCTTTAATTCATCCGGGGTTTTCTTCCCCCCCGGAGCCATTGAAGCCATTAGAGATGTTATCCGAAATTACAGGCTTATTAAAAAGGCCATGCAATTCCTTGCCTTTTGTGATTGTGAAATTGGCATAAATGAACGTTGGCAGACTCACTGCGGGTAGCGGAGGAGATCGGTGAATGAACTCATTTATTTGGCCAAATCAAGCTTTTCAATTTCCAATTGAAAGGATGTATTCTGCATCTAGACATATTTTTTTACACATTTTCATCTCTGATTTGAGCTTTTTAGATATTAATCATCAGCAGATGAGTCTATCAGCCTTGCCGCTGATTAAATTGTGTATTGATATCCGGCCAAATCACATCCTATTATAAATTTCACTGCTCTCAGAAGATGTTTATCATCGTAAAATGCATTAGAAATGTGTGTACGTCTTCAAATCTAGATCTCAAAGTATTAATCAAGTCTTAAAGGTGTGGACGGACTCAAAATTATGTATTTGCGATCATAACTAGCTGCTGGCAGCTGGTTTTTCAAAGCCTTCCGACTTCAATCCCTTGAAAAATCACCTGGCCGCTGCATGCCACACTGATCCGCACCGACTCAAAGTCCATTAATATAACTTTCGGTCTGATTAAACAAAGCAAATGAAGACCCAGTGAGTGGTAAATTGATAGTTTAGAAAAAAAAGATTATGCAAAAAGGAAAAATATGTGGGGGAAAGAAATCAAAACACTTCAAAATACCTTCCTGCAGCAGCCCTACTCATCTACATGAGAGACACGCGGTCGGCCGGTTTCTCCGCATGATCGCAAAATCGCCTGCTGTGAGATGTGAATAATGTCTCCAGCTCAACACCCCCACCGAGGGCCCGGCCCCCATACTCCATTACGTTTATGAAGATATGTATCTGAGAGCCATGTAGGAATATGAGGCTGAGCTAGAGGGGCTTTAGTGGAGAGGTGATACATTTCAATAAATCCATAAAGTGGGAAGGGAGTGAAGTGGACCTCCAATTTCGTTCCCTGCTAAGTTTCTTGTGTATTTTAGTCCTCTCTCTCTTTGTTTGGAAAAAAAAAGCTGTTTCATCTGACGCCGTTTGGTGGGAGCTTGAATAAAGAGCAGAAGACATGCAGTAACACTGACATTTAGCCATATTTGGAGCTTAAGAAGCTGAAATGTTATCTCCGTTAAACAGCGTACCCTGATCTCACTGTTCTCTGGAAACACTGGCAGTGCTCTTTTTGACTGCTTCCAACCTAGTCTTTTTCAGCCATGTTTAAACGTCTGTTCTCGGCAAAGGAATGCCTTCTCGATGCACAACTTGCACTGACTCAGGCGCTAATACCCTGATGTCTCAACCCATGTCATGGCAACTTTTTCTTTCACACTCATTCTGATCTTCGCTTTGTTCTGCTTGAAGCTCTCGTTTGGCGGCACGGTATGGCACCTTTCTAGTCAGCTCTTGTTTACAGCCACTTGATATTTACGCTAAATGCTGGCATGCCACGGTGCATCAAAAACAAGTTTGAAAGGCAAGCTATTGAAGCCAGAAACTCCTGACTTGGGCTGTTCCATTTTATTAGCCTCTGTTGTGATTGAAGGGGCGAAAAGGCAGCTCTCCTGCAGAAAAGTCACGGTTTTACATATATCGCCAAGGCTGAGTTGCTCTAAACCAAGTCATCCTCGCATCTGCACCTTGGCAGGCCGGTATGACTATTATGAGATGAAAAAACAGGCTCATGCTGTCTATAGCCACATAATCACAATTGAAAAAGACTAAGCCTTTTCACCTGGGGCTCGGAGTGAACTGAAACCGATCTTTT
Organism: Oxygymnocypris stewartii; assembly: GCA_003573665.1. Lineage (NCBI taxonomy): Eukaryota > Metazoa > Chordata > Actinopteri > Cypriniformes > Cyprinidae > Oxygymnocypris > Oxygymnocypris stewartii. The sequence continues at coordinate 14,856 of QVTF01021008.1, forward strand.
CCCCGCCACTGTCTGCAGAGATTAATATTGATTTGCTCCTTTTAGATGACTTTGCCGCACCTTGCTGGGCAGTTTTAATCTGGCAATGTACCAACAGCGCCGGGGAGCCACTTTCTCTCCCTCTGAGTGTATAATCTCCATCTTCATGATGGTTTCATCATGGCGTCTGCTCGGCAGGAGGACGCATGAACTGACCTATTTTTCATGGTATTAGCCATTGTGCTGCACAATCACTGGGGTGGCTGGGCCAAGCAAAGAAAACGGTTACTGGTATATGCTAGCTTCAGCACGCTTTAAATATGAGTTTGTTTTTCTGTGATTGGTGGCACTACAGAAGAGAAACCAGGTACATATGCAATGTTGGGTGGTAACTGATTACATGTACTCTGGATTACATAATCATATTCCAAAAATGTATTGCTTGTATTTAGATTATATTGCATTTTAAAACACCCATAATCAGACTACAGTTATTTGTTTTACACAAATATGAAAGGCTTTTGTCTTTCAAACTATTTAACAATACACACTCATTTCTTATTTCAATATAATGTATGGATTAACTTCCACTTTAACTTTTTGTTGTCAGCCAAACCTCTTTCACTTAATATATTTACTTGAAGTACCTCTGACATTTTAATGTAATACGTTTTATTACACATTTGCATGTTCATGGGTCTCTGACTTTGGGTAAACAAATGAAATATTTAATTTATATATATATATATATATATATATATATATATATATATATATACACACACACACACACACATAGGCCTGTATATATATATACAAAGAAAATATGTTATATTTGTTGTTTTATTATAAATATAAATTGTTCACCATTATATTATGTCAATGTTTCTTAAACTGGGGTTCTTGGAGGAACTGCAGGGGAATTATTAAATCATAATGTAAAACTAAGCTAAATCATTTTAAAAATCACAACGACAACACTTGACATTTTTTTTTTTATAATATATATAAATATATCTCATAAACCCCCCTGCAGCTCCTCCACGAACCCCAAATATTGATGTAGTGTAATGGGTAATGCAATTTATATTTAGAATAAAACAACAAATTGAACATATTTTCTTTGAATATATATATATATATATATTTATATATGGTACACTATATTTAAATAAATTTGAAAACGGCCCCAAGTAATCTAAAAGTAATCAAGAAGTAGTCTGATTACCTAAAGTAAGTAATGTAATGGATTGTGTTACTAATATATGTTAACTATACTTTTTGTCAAGTAATCAGGAGTGAGCTACAATTATAGAAATGTTCACAACCGTACAAAACTAATGTAAAAAAAGGAAGAAACATAAGAGTGTATTTATAAGAAAGTCTAGATTTAAAAGTCTAAAAGATAGACTAAAATATAGAAAGTTTAGAGTGCATTTCTAGGAAAGTAAACAAGATTTGTAAGACTTTTCTTTTCCTTTTTTTTATTATGAACATTCTTATTTGTCATTGACCCTCATAACACATGGATGCCTGCTTCTCAGCTGTCAGAGAAAAGCAATCAATTTCTATTAAAATATGCTTGTTATCGACACTAGCTTCTGTCTTTTGTTGTGGTGTTAACACCCACATAGCCCTGACCTCTCTGGGACAGAAAAGAGCAAAGGAGCGTGGGAGATGTAGTTTTTAGGTCAGAGGCACCTCTTAATAGATTACGCAACAGCAGAAAAGTCTCCTCATTAGACAGGAAAGCATGTCTCCAGTATTGGCACTGTGGCCGGTTTAGGGGTTTTAATGACACCAAAAGTTTTAAGAGAGTGCAAAGGTCATGGTAAGCTCATCCAGCTATCCATTAGTACTTAAGGATGGAGACAGTTTTATTTCAGTGTGTATGTGCACAAACTTACGAAACAGACACATGGAATACTGTTAGAAATAGATATAAATTAAAATGCAAGCACATATATATATATATATATATACACATGTTTGCATCACCGAAATAAGACATTTTACAGTTTATTACATAGAAAACTGTTATTTTAAATTGCAATTATATTTCAAAATATTTACTGTATTTTTTTATTTGAACAAATAATTATTACACTTACAATTATATTTTATAATTACTACATACAGTATGGACATATATAATTACATATAGCGGTATAAGTACCAGTGATAATGAACAATACTTTCTTCCTTAAAGTGAAATAGCACAGGCTCTCCTGTGTGCTGTGAAGTCATAGCTTAATTACTTTTGTACATAAAGTTGATTAAAATATATTTTAAACTGTGTGTAATATGCCTTGGTGTGTTCTAAAATCTACCACCCTCAAGGTTCCCCCAGAAACACATTAAGGAACTGTGCCTTGCCACCTACTGTATTCTCTCTATATTCTCCCCTCATCCTCCCATTCTTGGAGGCTATAATTCACACAGTTAGCAGAGGCTCAGTTGGGCAGTACGTCTGCTGGAAGATAAGCACATGTTCCGGATGTTACCGGTGTGAGCTGCAGGGTTGGAGGTGGAGGCGATTTCACAGTATGCTCTGTCTCTGTTAACGGCAGGTTCATTAGCTCTAATGGGACATTAGATAAAAGTCAGGGTGAATTATCCCAGGCCCCTGGGTCTTCAGCGCAAGGGCAATTAAAAACACCGATTGTAGCATAAAAGCCATTTTAACGTGCAGCAAATGCTCACTCATCCCTCACACATAGTGCCGTCCCCTCGGGCGACGAGGAGCTGAAACACCATTGGGAGGCCAATCTCTAAAACATTTTACAGAAATATCAGAGGGATTTTCCTGCCTTCAGATGCAACAGTGCGAGAATATTCATAAGTTATGTAAGCTAAATGGGTGTTTTAAATCAGCAGACTAGACAAATATTGTTGAGAAATCTTGTGTAATACAATACTGTGTGCGTTTCTTGTTTTATTTCAAAATATTGAGGATAAGCCTTAGTGGTTTCTATTAGATTGTGTTCAAAAGCATTTTAAATGAATAGTCCATCCAGTTCAAATGGAAATTCTGTCATCCTTTACTCTCCCTCATGTTATTCAAAACCTGTATGATTTTCTTTCCTCTGTGAAAGAAAAAAGAGGTGGTCAGTAGTTGTTTTCCAAATAATGAAAGTGAATGCAGACTGGATTGATAAGTAAATTAAATAATTTATTAATACAAAAAAAATACAATAAATGAATAAATTGATAGGTTTCTATTAACTAAATATAAATATTCATGCAATTACAGGTTGAATAAAAATAATCCAGATTTGTATCAGTTTCTTAAAAATTCTACATGTAAAAAAAAAAAAAAAGCCTTTTACTTGTTTTTCTTTGTAATTGCTTCAACGCCAAATTCCTTATCCATCCCTACTTTTGTAACAAACCAACCTCATTTGAAATACGTGCCTCCTTATTACATACTTTACTGCACGTTTTGAGGCCGTTTCTGTCAGGATCGGGTAATGGACGAGAGCGAGGACTCAATTGCTGGAGGAAAAACTGGCTTTTTATTAATAATAAAACAAAACAAACAGAAACAACCGCATAGAGGAAAAACGAACTGGCAAGCAGTACAAGGCAGGGCTGGACAAGACGGACAACGACCCAACATATAGCAACGGAACTGCAAACACAAGGAGATTATAAAGGGAGCAAATGAGGAGGGTAACGAGGGAGAGCAGCTGGGGAAAATTAATCAATAAACAGAGCACATGGCAAACAGAAAACTAGGACAGAAGCCACGTGCTCACACAAAACAAAAACACAAGCACATGGCCAGCAAACAATTCACCAGCCATGTGCAAAACAAGACAGAACACACAGCTAATGAGAAAACTCAAAAACTCATAAGCCAGGTGTTCACACAAGACATGACAACATGAAAGCACAGCCAATGAAATACACGAACTGCGTGCAACACAACAAAACACACGTGGACAGGAGAGCGCGCAGTCGAACAAACTCGAGACCGCGCACTCACACAATGACAGAAAACGGAGCGCGAGTGTCGAGCGCGAGAACCCCGACGCGAAAACCGAAACTCAAGACATGAGTGCCGGGATCCGAACACCACGCTCCAACATGAAACAAGGTATGCAGACGAGAGAGCGCACGGCTCAAGCCCACTCGAAGCCGCGCGCGCTCACATGAAAACAGGACATGACGGGAGTATCAGGGCTCTGCCTCTGTCACAAAACCATGAATAACGCGAAGTGACAGAACCCTGACAGTTTCTAAGGGTAATGTCCAGCGAGCGGCGCTAAAATGCAGGTTCAGTATGTTACGCTGGCATGTATTTGTTACTGATATAGGCACTTATTGCTGATTGTACTACATTGCTTCAGGTAAGTATTGCGGTGGTTTATAATTCAAATATCCGAGGACTGTTGCTAAAAGTTAATGCTCTATTGCAGAAGTTCCCAACCTTTTTTTTCATGGGCTCCCCCTACGTACACATATAGTAGGCCTAATCTAAGTCCCAGACCTCCCAAAGCATTGGGACCCCCCCATAACAAACACAAAAATATACTTGGGGGGTCGCCTGGTTTTTCAATAAAACTATAATACTTGAAACATGAAACTAGTGTAAATCAAATTAAAGAATTCGATTTCTGTATTAAATTTAGACTAAAAATAGCTCATGTTACATCGTATTTTATTTTAAAATGCATTTAAAATGCTGCAAAAATTCAAGATAAGAGGGCATCAAATTTATATATTTATATAATTTCATAAAGTTGTCAATATCACACGAAGAGTGACATTTTTTTCACAAAAAGCACAAATGTAATATTGCTTTTAACTTATAAAACAGTCCAATAAACAAGAATAGGGATACTCTAGGGTCATATATAACATAAATGTTAAAATTATTTTGAATCCATAACGTAATATTGCCCAAACAATTATGCAAAAATGTGGCTTTATTTATTGAAACTATGGACCTGCAAATCATACTTTGTGTGTAAAGGAACAAAAGTTGTGAGAGTTGTACTGCCTCTAGTGTTCATTTCAACTGGAAAATGCAGCGATTCGCATGTATAGGTAAAAAATATATATTTTCAGTTTTGACAGAAATGTAGGTAGAGGCACGTATTTCCAATGAGCTTATCTTGTTTTGTAAACAGCAGCATACAGTGGGCGACATTTTATGAAGATGGTCCTTTGCCACAGGATCATCTTTGAATCAAAATACATGAACACCCCTGATGCATCATGTTCTAAGACTTTTTAATCAAGATTGAAGTCAAAATTTGTGTCAAGACATAATAGCAGGTTTGACGTGTAAACAAATAATGTTTTATGTCACTGAAGTCAAACACGTGTGAAATGTCTTCATGCACCACATTTCAATGTACACTGACAACTATCGTTTGCTTTCCTCAAAACGTGATTTCATGATGAAGATAATTAAAATAACATTTATTTTTACCATTCACACTGAAAGCAAAACATCAGGCAGATGTTGAAAGTTCACTTCTTTCAGTAGCCCTACATATTTCCAGGTGAAGTTCTCTGATGAAGTCTATAATATGTTTTTAGTACTGTTTTCACCAGCATCAGCCAAAATATTGTCTCAAGATAATTCTCCACGAATATTGGGTCCGTAATGGGTGCAGTTCGTCTTATGTGAGTTACAGCGAAACATTAAAGGTTCCTCATCTGGTTTAACGACACAGTGTCTATAACAGCAGGGGTTTCCACAAGCTTCTGTGTGGACTAAATTAATCTGAGACTGGTGAAAGAGAATACATTTATATTGTTCCTTCTCTAGTCAGGATTTATTTATTCATTGTTGAGACACTCATTAAAATGCTGGGCAGCAATTAAAACAGCAAGCATAAATCTATCTCTGAGCGGATGATAATTAGTTGCCTTGGTAATCATTCTTGGAGTTATCTTTGTGTGCAATATTGGGATCATGTAGCAGTTTGCATTTTTCCTGCTTATTCTCTTCAGTGAGTTTTTCAGTACTGCCCGTGATGGAGTAGGCCTAACTCTGTGTCCTCTGAGATTAGAGGCTTTATCTGCAAACTTTCCACTTTGTGAAAACATTTTAATGTTGTTTCTGCAGTTACACATCTGCAAACATTTATCTTTTTCTCTAATGGATCATGATTGCAGGTGATTCTTTAAATACAAAAATTAAAGAAGATATCACATTCACTTGTCACCGTGAAGTGTGACGTTTTTCTCATGTTTGCTTTCAAGGTAAAATTCTACAGATCTGAAATGAACAAATAAAATTTGATATGAGATGCCTGCAGCTGGCGCATCATGCAACTGTGACTTTGATAGAAATTTTATTATTTTTGTATTTATTTTTTACAGTCCATACTGTGCCACACGGATTCAAATCTGTCTATTTTGAAATCCCAGGATGAGTGTGTGTGTGGTCTTTTCAAACATCTGATGCCTTTGTGTTTGTGTCCTTCAGTCATCAAACAAAGAGTAATTGTATTGATATTGATACTTGCTACTAGGCATTGATACTTTTCTAGATAAAAGAGAGAAAGAGAGGGAGGAGATAGAGTTAGAAATAGAGACAGTTAATGACCAACATCTACTCCAAATTCGCCACATAAAAAGCCAGCTGTCTTTTAATCAGAGCTTTATCACTTTAATTAAGACCTTGTGAGGGTAAACACATGTGGTGCATTACACCTGTCATAAACAGTTTGAATCGTCCAAACATCAGATCTGTACATCTTCCTCTGATATGCCTTCATCAGTTTTGTGTCACTATTTTCCCCCATTTTTGCTGAAATTATGTAATTTGCAAGTCTTTGTGCCCTTCTGACAAGTTCTACCAGGCATCGTACTTGCATTCCCTTGAAGAAAATAAAAACATTATATATATATAAATACTGAATTGCATCTTAATTGCAATTAAATTATAATTTAGTATGATTTAAATATATTAAGCATATTAAATGCAAGTTATAGGTTAAGTTAAATCCACCAAACTCAGTCCATCATTCCTTTGACATGACTTGAGGTTTTCTCATAGCTGATGATTAGCTGACGCAAGTATCTGAAATCTCATAGACTTCCATTGAAAATGGTCGCGGGGGAGAGTTCACCTTTCCCAAATGGAGCGGACAAGGGGGGGGATCCACTTAGTGGGCTAAAGTCAGTCACACCTTGACTTTCTTCCAAATAATGCACATTTCATTCATAATATTAAGACAAAGGCCTATAAGTTGCACGTTTTAGTTTTTTCTGAATTGTGTGAAATGGCTAGTAAAAGTAGGTAATGCAAAACGATTATGTGTAGGTGAATTGGTTTAGTCTTGACTTCTGGTCGTGAGTGACAGTGTTGGGGGATGGGAAATCTGTTCATGGTCGAGTGCCAAATAAACAGCAAAAGATAAAGGTAAGCAACGACATTCTCTCTGTATGATTACGGTATCCATGTCATCAATGACGGGCTAATGTTAATTGGTGGTATAACGTTAACTCTTACATTTGTTAGCCTTCTTGCTATTATGCTTGCTATGCTTATACAACAATAATTCGGTCTTAACTCAACAAACACGAGATCTAATTTCACCATAAGATTGTGCTTTGCAACAAAACTGTTACAAGTACAGTTATTATTTATTTGCATCATCTGGGTTAATGTTGGGCCCTGTAATTAGCCAACGGAATTTACATATGTGTAGGTAGTTTCAAAGATGAACATTTGCCATTTGCTATAACTCTGTTACGTGACAAAGCATATAATTCGAGGCAGTAACCAAGGAGCTAATTGTTCCTCCCTTAGATTAGATTAATATAGCGTCTAATGAGTCATGACAGACATTTAGCATGTAAGGGCCTATTTATTTCATTTTGCAATTCATAAGAGTTATATTGTAGTCTACGGTCTTTTGATGTCAATTTCAATTACAATCCAATTGCAATTTCAGGGGCACTTCTAAAATATTTTGGAAAATCCTCTGCCACTGGTCAGGATGAGCCACCCACCTCCCCCACTACACAGGACTCTGCTGGAATGGTCTCTACCCTTCAGGATGAGCTACCATCTATGTCCTCAGCTATTCACATGTCTCCACAAATATCTGATATTGATTATGAAGACCTCTTTGCCTCTACTTCTACCCAGCATGAGCCTCCAGGTGGCTTTTTGCATGTATCTCTGTCTCTTTCTCTCTCTGTCTGTGTGTGTGTGTGTGTGTGTGTGTGTGTGTGTGTGTGTGTGTGTGTGTGTGTGTGTGTGTGTGTGTGTGTGTGTGTTTGTGTGTGTGTGAATTTGTGTGTGTGAATTTGTGTAGAGGGGTATGCCTACGCTACAAGACAACTGGACAACTGAAATCTAATGTAATTTTAATATTTCTGATTATTTCTGAGTAGGCCTATGTGTTATGTTCCACTGCTATGTGCTTTGAGTAATGTGCCGATATGTTGTCTGATAGCAATGCCTGGAGCTGAACCCCCATTCAGACCCACTGCTGAGGATGAGCCTCTGTCAATTGACCCTGCTAACTGGCCCTCACCTCTGACTGACAGGATTCGGACTGAGTTGGTTCGCAGAGGACCAAGTAGGTTGCCACCTGACTTTGTTTTCCGTAGGAATGAGAGTAAATGGAAGAAGTTGCCACCACCAATGTTTTAAGAAGACATTAGTAAGTGGTGAAAAGATGGCCAGAAGTTGGCTGATGTATTCCATGAAGAACAACAGCCTCTTTTGCTTCTGCTGTAAATTGTTTTCCAAGAGGAACATTAATTAAAAAAGTTCAGGAATGGCAAATTGGAAACATGCGAGCACTAACCTCATATCACATGAAAACAGTCCAGAACACCTCAATTGCATGAAAGCATGGAAGGAACTGGTAGTGAGGTTAAGAAGTGGGGAAACTATTGATAAGCAGCAGGTGGCACTTCTGGAGGCTGAGAGAGTGAGATGGAGAGCAGTGCTGACACGTCTCACTGCTATTGTGCAGTCACTGGCAGTTCGAAATTTGTCTCTAAGGGGACACATAGAAACAATGTTCACACCATCAAATGGAAATTTTCTCAAAGATGTCGAACTTATGGCCAGGTTTGATACCATTATGATAGATCACCTTAACCGTGTTGAAAGAGGAACAGCAAGTCACAACAGCTACCTAGGCCATCATGTGCAGAATGAGCTGATTGGTTTGTTGAGCAGCAGTAATCATATCTGCTATAGTGGATGACATCAAGCAGGCAAAGTTTTTTTTCTATAATTCTGGACTGCACCCCAGATATAAGCCACACAGAACAGTTGTCAGTGGTTATTAGAGTGTTGTCACTGATGGAGAAGCCCCATATCAAGGAACATTTTATAGGATTTTTGGAGGCAGAGAAGTCCACAGGCAAGCACTTGGCATCCATGATCCCGACGAGACTTGAGGAGTTGGTAATTATTTTTGAAGACTGCAGAGGACAATCAAATGACAATGGGGCAAGCATGAAAGGCAAAAATAAGGGAGTTCAAGCCAGGCTCGAAAAGAATCCCCGAGCTCTGTTTGTGCCATGTGGGGGCGCATACATTGAATTTAGTTGTGTGTGATGCTGCTAAGGGATCTGTTGATGCTATTAGCTACTTTGGTGTCCTGCAAAAGCTTTACACGTTATTTTCCATCCAATAAAACATTACAATAATCTAACGAGTAATATTCTAATGAACTCTGCTCATCCCGCCCCTCTCTTCCATGGGGTGACAAGCCGTTCTCATGAGACTAGGAATACATATTTGCAAATACTAATGAAAGAACCTTAGACTCACTTCATCTGTAGGTGAGGCTGGATCACTATTGATTTGTGTGAACATAAACGCATTTAGGTAGATCGGGGGGGGTATTAAAAAACAAAGGCAATTCACTGCGTCTTCGGTGGCTTAGATGTCAGGAGTATATGACAACTTTATTTCCATTATTACATTCAACAACAGAACACCTCAACCACTTAGGAGCCATTCTTGTCTATTCTCCTGCTCCGGCATCAAAACAATGTCAGCAGGTCTAAGGTAAAATGCCTAGTGTAAATAAATAACCGTGGGAGGGGCCTGGGTCTGTGTGACGTCACACAGACAGGCATCTGAGAATGGCTTGAAATGAGAAAGGTGAAATGATTTAACAAGATAAAAAAATATTTATCATTATAGGGTGGTTGTGTACACACTGCCAACACACATATCAGTTCAAACAACTTGTTGTATGTCGCATCCGATGAGGAGAATAATACAGTGAAACAGAATAATACACCACAGATCCATGAGCTCCTATTAGGGTTCCAGACTAAATTTTCTCTGCCTTGAGCAAATGTGGTACCTGAGCCCTTGCATAAATGAACGTTGATATTTAGTCTGTTTACCACAGAAGTATGGCCTTGTTATGTTTTAAGAAACCATCAGACTGAGGCAAGCCAAAGTGTGTTTGCGAAATTAAAAAGCACTGATGCAAAAATATTGGACAATAAGGGCAAGTGACTGAGGGGCGTTTACTCTGCGATAAGCACCACTGACGCAGGAAAAGAAACTGATGAGAACTTGTCAATGTCAAATGACAACATAAAACTGCAAAATATTAGACACATACAGATTAAGGAAGGACACCAGAGTGATGTCTTGCCACAAGTGAATTTGCATCCTTGACTGAACTAAGAAAATGTGTTTGTCTTGTTAGGAACAGAATGTGTCATTTCCTCTGTTGCATGTGGAAAAATATAGAAAGATAAGGACGAGGAAGTAAATATCGAAGTTGGCATCAGAAATGCATTTGAACAGTTAAAAACATAAAGATTTATCCTGAGATTTTGATTAATTGACAGTTACATATGCAGATGATATGAGTGAGACCACCCATATATGTAACATGATTTAAATGCTGTTTGCACGATAGAGCACCCTGGATTTGCCAAAATGCCTTTTGCAAGATAAAGGGGATATTACTTAAAGCTCATTAAGAATCGATTACCAGCCACCAAATGAAATTATATTGATAAGATCACATGAGCGCTCAGGACTCTGATTAATTAAAAATAAAGTAAACAACTGAAACTAGATTTATCTGCTGGTCCTAAATTTGAAGCAGGGAATCAATTATTCAGATGTCAAACTTTCTTAACTGCCAGCAGAAGGCGAAGTCACTGAACCTTGCAATGATTTTTCCTCAGTCATTCCCAAAGACAAATTATTAACTCATTTTGTGAAGTTCATATTAGACTATACAAACCCAGACATAACATATATCTTTCACATTAGCAGTGCAGCTGGCCAAGGCAAATAATTACACTGTTATTATTGACTCGCTATCATGTCGATCAAAACAGTATGGCTTTTTTCTGTAGAACACAGATTTAGATGCTTTATAGAATCTTCAAACAGGTATCAAAAGTAGTCCATGTAAAATGCTTTGACTTCTGAAGCCAAAGATCAAATTATTTATCAATGTTCATCTTCTCTTCCAATGAACTGTAACGGTGTGGTCACATTGATTTGCTCAATTTTGTGGGTAAAAATTTTCCATTGTCTACAGTCAATAATGTAGTGATGAGTAAAGCACCATTCAAACAAAGGTCACTGTTCTGTTGGTCAATGCCGCTAATTCTTGACCAACTTGTAGCTGTAACTTTTGCCCTTTTTAGTAAATTCAGCAAAGCCCATTCAATTGATTCTTGACTGACATGCCAAAATGACAGTTCTTTTAAGTGAAACAAACAACATAGCTTATAATTTACTGTGTAATGCTGAATACTTGGCGTGATTTTGTTTTATTTACAGTATTTATTTATTTTTTAACAGTGTGTGGCTAAAGATATACACTATGAGTTTTGTTAGTAAGTAATTCATAAAATAAATCTGTTGCATTTTTAAGTATAGTTAAACTATTTGATTGCATTTCTGCAGCCTTTACATTTCACATTTATATGTTATATTTCTCATCATGTTTCTGTGAATATTTAATCAAAAATACTAAAATAATCAGTAATGGAGTGAAATTAGATCAATTGGAACGATTATGAGCCCTGTCACTATGAACTGTCATTGTATGGAACAGACCTATGTAAAGATTTTTCCAAAATGTTGGATTTCACTCACGCATATTTTCTTCAAAGAATGTCAAATAACTAGTTGCTTGCAACAGCATAGTGTGGTTGCTAAAGTTATAGTGTCTAATAACTTGCACCATGCCAATGGGGACAATAACGGCCATCCATGTGTGATTAGCTTGCGCTATAACGGAATATGACTTTGTCCAGTAGTATTAGCTGTGAAAGAAATTACTCTTGGCTTGAGAGGCTCTAGGAAAGCAAGTACATAATGATGGCTGGCAAACACATCACCTGCTGTTGGGCTTGTTTTCCTCCCATCTGAAAATGGAAGCTTTTCAGCATTTGGTAAGTTGACAAATTGATGACATTTGTGGTTGTTGTTGGTGAGGAATTTATCACAGATATGACTGTGTTTCACACATTTGTGAGGTGAGGCTCTGACATTATTGTGCCTTCCCTACTGCTGGCATGTTAATTCTTCCTGCAGCAGCCATGATTCTGTGCCTATCAGGCCCTGTAGCCATATGGTGCTTGCTAAGTACACCTCATCAAGGTGGCTCTCAGTTTGCATGCAGCGGCAGAGCCGATTTGCTGGCTATACAGCAATGTGTCTGCATTAACGGTTTTATCTTAGAAGACTGAATGTGTCACAGTTTCGTTTGTTGACTGGTTACCAAGCAGCAATTATAATGCACTGTATAAATATGCTCCAATGTGCATTTTCAACGTTTCTACAAGTTAAATATACTATCTTAGGGTTTGACCAAAATTAGGCCTAGGTACCTTTGGAGTCTGCCAAATTTTACTGCCTATCTTTTGAAACAGCCAAGATATGGTGCCCTAAAATGTTTTTGAGGTAAGTAGCTTAAAACCTGTTAGCCAGCACCCCCCATTTTGAGACTCACAGTTAAAAATTACCTTATAAAATGAGTTATAACAGTTGCTGACTTCAGTGTGCTACACACACAATTTTGGTGTCTTTGGAAAGAAGACCTGGGCTTTACTATCCATCATCTAGAATTGATAAATATCAAAAAGATAAAAAGTTATAGAGACTGAAGTGCCTTGAAAAAAAGTGTACCACACTGAATAAAAAATAAATAAATATATATATATATATATATATATATATAAGTCCTGGAGCAATCCAGAAAAGTAATGGATTGAAAGTCACATGTCTCATGAGTTTATATTTCAAATCTGAAGAAGATACCATGAGAAATTAGATTTTCCTGAGACTATATCTAGCCTATCGCTAAGTTCCGCCCCCATCAGATGACGGATGCATCACAGCGTGTATCACAGCTGTCGCGAGAGAGCGCCATAATTCAAATAAACAATTGTATGTTTTTTATAGCTATTTTATTTTGGATGGTCTCATTCTGTAACTCTGTATGCTACAAAACAATGTGTTTTTTTACAACCAAGACAGTTTTTTGAGCGTGAGTTATTCCATAACGGATACAAACAATTACTCTCCCTGAAGAAATGAGACGTAAACAAAGGAATATCCATCCATACATTGCTTCGTTGGACTAAAGTTCTCTATGTGATGTTGTTCTATGGACCCTTACCTCTCTAACTAAATCTGTATTTACAGCAGTGGATGCGTTTGTGACTCAATATTACACGAAGCCGGTATGTAACGTTACTGTTCTTTTTGTTATGGATGTTTTGATGAGTACTGCTAACACAAATTTAGCAAATACATTCCTTATAAGCTTTCCACTGAAAAACAGCACTCTATCGTCGGTTAGAGTTCTTTCTTTTCTCCATGCTCCGTGTGACACACAGCACAAAGGTTGAATCAACTTTTCTCCATTTTAACTGGTTGCAAGTGTGATTACTATATTACCCACATCTGTTACTTGCCACATTTATGTCTAAATTTACATTTACATGTATGCATTTAACAGATGCTTTTATCCAAAGCAACTTACAGTGCTTTCAGGCTATACAGTTTTTTGTATGTGTGCTCCCTGGGAATTGAACCCACAGCCTTTTGTGCTGCTAACACAATGCTCTACCACTAAATCACAGAAACACTAAATACAATAAATAAATACAAAATTAAAGTAGCATCACATGCTTGAAAAGCAATTAATTCTTACAATTTTGGCAAGGTGCCAATAATTTTGTTTACGTTCTGTGTGAAATTTGATCAAGTTTGTATTTTCTTCTCTATTTGTTGTGTTGTTGCAGTGCAAACAATAAGCATGTGAATACCAAAACATTTGCAATTGGAAAAAAATTCTAAGAGAAGTGTTGCATTTTCTGAAAGAATTGCAAGGGTGAAGACATTTTTGGCCATGGCTGTATTTTTAACTGATGGAATGAAGTTAGATTACCTGTGGATTATTGTGATGTTTTTATCAGCTGTTTGGGCTTTCATTCTGATGGCACCCGTTCACAGCAGAGGATCCACTGACGAGTAAGTGATGTACAGTAATGCTACATTTATCAAAATCTGCCTAATTTTCATTTTTGGTAGAAATATTCATTTAACAGATTTTGTTTAGTGCTTTTAATCTGTGTTGGTCTCAGAACTGGCTGACCAGGAGATGGTACTTTTTTCATCTTGGTGCTGCAAGGCCTAATTGGCGTCTCCTTTCTTCTCAGTCTTTCTGAAATCTCAAAGTCACCCTGGTGGTGTATTCCAGGTGTGCCACTGGCAGGTCTGACGGATTCACAAGGTGTGTCCCGCTGTCTCCATGACCATGCCAGCTGCTCCAATCACTCTAATTAGCCAGAGTTTGTGTCTCAGAGCCACTGGAGAGGACAGGGCACCTTTGGGCCTGAGGTTCTCTTTACGGACATACTGAACATACTGAATCAAAAGAGGGAATAACCAATTCAACCTATCTATCTACAAATAGCTTATGACAAAATCTAAATTTGGTGGTGTATTCTGGGGATTTCAGCCAATCAGGTATCTTATTTAATTCAAAGCCCACATTATCTTGTGATATTGTTTCATTGAGACTTGAAATGCGTGAAATATGTTATCTGAAAAATCAAATGTGAAACATAAGTCATAAATATTTAAATACAATTCCTTCATCACATTAGAATTATTCTGCTGAAATACCAGTAACCCTTGAGGCAATCATTACAAGCCTAGAAGATAAAAACAGAGATGAAAAAAACACTCTTGTTTTATCCCCAGAACACTTTAAATGCAATTGTTTTTGTTTGTTGTTTTTTTTGCCTGGGTACATGCGGATTGAATCTGTTCCTGGGTCAGCTTGCCACCGGAATCTGTAATCTGTTTCTGCGTCGAGGAAAGTCGTTGATCTCTCGTCTGACTGGCCTAATGTCAGCCGGGATGACAGTAAGTTATGATAAATTCTAAAACTCCCACCAAGGTCTCAGACTTATTGAACGATTCCCCCAAGAACAGCAGAACTTAATCCTTAACTGTCACCGTCCCGTATATGGACGTTTAAATTTACTTCAATATGTTACAATTAAATCCTAATCTAATCATGACAAACTATGTAACGTTGGAAAGGTCCAAAATTCCTAAATAGATATTTTACAACTGTTTGTTGTTAAAAATTGTGTAGGAGCAGTAATAGATTAATTTATGACAAGAGTGCACCTCAAAACTTAAAAAAGCAAAAGGAGCTCTGAAATTTGACACAAAAATTATATTAGTTTCATTTTTTCCTATCTCATGTTTTGGTAATCATCATATATTATATATAATTTAGTGGGAGGTGTCATATTCCAAATATATTACGGTCTTAGAATCAAAACTTTTTATAATCTTGAAAAAATACATATCATCGGAAAGGTCTCAAAATTCCGGAACCATCGGAAAGGTCTCAAAATTCCATATTTGGTGGTTATTTTGTGATAGGAGTGATACTAAGAGATAAATTAAAACATTTGTGACAAAAGATGCATTACAATAATATATGGGGTTTGGATGTTACCCGGTGGCTGTTTGTGGTATAACGCCTAAACAAAATAGTTTAAAAATACTTTTTTTTAGATATCAACTTCAAATTTGGAACACAACATATTTAGACATGTAGTTTTAATTTTATGCCAATTTTGGATCAAAACCTATTTTGCAAAATATTTATTTTATATACAATAAAATACAACATTACAGTACATTTTATTTACAGTAAACTAAAATATTTTAATTTATTTATTGTTTTACTTAATTTTTTTGCAATTGTTTAACATTTGCAATAATTTGCTGATTGTCTTCTTTAAAAAGAGACCAACCTTAGGTCTGTTTTCAAAAGCGTTCACAAATTTATAAATTTAACTTTAAATAGTGCACTTTCAAGTCTATTTAAAAAAAGTGGAGGGTGGTGACAGTTAAGGGGGGCATTCAATATCTCGGGTTTTCTTACATGTCTAAAGATAAAATTTGTAATTTATTTAAAAACGAGTTCCTCTCATTGTCCCTGATGTCCCTATTATTTTCTGCATACATGATGAAATAAAGGACAATCTACGATATTATAATAACTGTGCCTTCAGAAACCATATGCCTAGTGAATTCATTTATTTAAAGTTATCACATTTTACGTGCAATATTGTCTGAAAACTGGTTTAATAATATTAAGTTGCAACTTGAATTTAATATAATATAATATAACATAATATCATGTTATATTATATTGTTAGACTGTAAGAAAATACTGTTTCTTTTGCTCATTTTCTATTCATGCATGAACGTAATAATAATAATAATAATAATATTGGTGTTATAAAATTTCTTCCAAGGTCAAAGTTTAGAACAAAATAATAAGCCTAACTCGAAGTGCACCCGGCTAGTTTCTCAACATATAAAAAAAACATTGTTTTATTCAATTCACTTAAATTTTTATTTAGTTCACATTGAAATTCACTTTTTCATATTGTTCATTTATAGTTCACTCTTTGTGTGAGAAAAGAAAATGCTTGAAATTAGTTTTGTAGAAAATAAAAACGAATTGTGCTTACATATGAATTTCATCACATCACTAATCCCAGATTCTAAATTAATGGATGAATGAATTGATGTTTTTTCATCCGTTTCATGGTTTTACTATTATTCTAAAATGTGGAAAATTTAGTAATGAACTACAAATTACACGTATGTGTGTCCAAACTTTTGCTGGATGCCAAAAATGTGATTTGTAATGCAGATAATGCCTCTGACAGTTTGAAAACAACAGGCCTCACCCCTGTATGACAACCCTTGCATAGGTGGTGCTGCGTGCGTGTGCACATCTTCATACATGAGAGCTAAATATAAATGAGGCAGAAAAATAAGCAGATAGAATAGAGGAATGAAGCACATCTTTGAATAATGAGATCATCATAATGACCGATTCCTCTCTGCGAAGCGGAGCTTCATACTGACCTAACAAACAGCACTGATACAGTAATTAACGTCAGATTGGGAGAGAAGCACTTGAAAAGGGGCTTTTAACGAGTCTTGCCGTGCAGGCGGGAAAAAGGTCCTCTTGACAAAGAGCAAAGCTGACAGTAATTAAGTGTGCATTGCTGGCGAAGACAGGGCCAGCGCTCTCTAAAAATTCCACCTAAAAACAACAGCAAAGTGTCCTTAAGCGTTAAATATGTGTAATGCGTGCTTGCAATGGTTTAAAACGCTAGTTGTTCCTAAGTGGCAGACTGTCTGTTTGTAATTCCTCAGCTGTACAAACAGTGGATGACTTCACATAACATCAGGTGACGTCTAAGGGAAGGACAGGCTGTGCAGTGACTAAAACAAAGAAATAACATTTGTCCCCTACAATCACTCATTATTTTCCTTTGAAATCATATAATCTCCACCTGATTTATCTCTTGTGGGTCTAGAGCTAGATCAACCATGTGTAATGGGCTGCTGGGTCGCTTCTGCCTCCTTTGTTCATGATTACAGTCTCATTGTTTTTGAACGTGTCAAGTTTTCATCTGCACTGTTTTTTTTTAGCTGTGGACACTAGTGTCTTGGCACATCAGATGTGATTAAATAGATTCTTGTTATCTATTTATATGCACAAAACTGTTTATACATTATGCAGCAACACTGTGTTTTGTCCTTTTGAGTAAAAGTTTTTTTCTTACAGCGAATCCGGTGGGGTGATGTTAGCCTTGACTGGTGGAATATGAAATAGTCAGTAACTATTCATGTTGTGATGATATTATTTATTTATTTACATATGTGTTCTTGGCAGAAGCATGAACCAAAAGCAAGATATATTGTCCTTTGAACATGTAGTTACAGATGAATGCTCCAATGTTTCATTAACACATACAAGGAACACCTTTGAATGTAAATGGGTATAAAATGAAATACCAGACAAATTAATTCATATGAAATGCATGGATATGGTAGGTATATGAAACAGTTTACGAGAACATGCATGGCCAGTGCATAACTACATGGTACTTTAGCATTTTGTTGTACATGCTAAAAACATAGGTACATGTTGCAAGGGTGCTTTAGATGGCTGCTGTGGTCATTGCTATATGTTTTTTAGAGCAATCTCAATCTCAAGTAAAAGCAGCCATTCTAAAGTTTGCACAGCAGTAAAAATAAAATGTCAGCTCTGCTTTAAGGCCATGACATACCAAGTTGACTATCATGTTCTTTGTTTGTGCTTATTTTTGGACTTAGTTTAATTCAGTTTCTGTTTTCTAGGATTCCTTCATTGCTCCTTAATTAGTTCTCACCTGTGACTTCTTACGCTTATAATGGTTTAGTGGTTTACCCTTATAATAATAGTGTCTAAACACAGGTAAACACTCGGTTTCATTCATATACACAAGTTTCATTCATACTGGAAGCTGGAGGGCGCCCTTGCGCACAGGGGCGATTTTAGTTTTTTTCTTTATGGGGTGGCACAGGGGGGGGCCAAGATCCAGTCGGAGGAGGTGGGGGGGGGAGATATGGTCAAAGTCATGTGCCCCAACACAAGTGAGATGACATAAAGAGGGCACTGCACAAGTGCCTGGACAACTCATCTCTCTTTTATAAATAAAAACCACTGAACAGAGTCAATACTTGTTCTCAATGACATTCACTTTGACTGATTAAACACTAAGACAACACTGATGAATGTAACAATATATGGTTTAATATGTGTTTCTCAAGCCAACTCTGGTCTTTTCATAATAATAAAATATATTTATAATCCAATACTAATCGGCATTGCCTTTATTACAGTGTAGAATAGTCATATTTCTGCCTCATTCTGTGACAAGAAGCCACATCAGATCACAAGAAGTTATCTCAAACAGACTGATATTATGAAGTTAGAGTAAAAATGTTGTTCTTTTTTGTTGTACAACAGGTTTTTACTTCCTTTTTTTAGAAACTAGTTTTAGAAATTTCCTTTTCTATGGCATTTTCTATTCTATCGCATTTGCTTAGTTCTGTTCCCTGGTTTGCTGGTTTCTATAATGTGTTTGTTTTGCTATTATTTTGATTTACTCTTCAGCTTAGTGAACCAATGCACATTGAGAAAAAATATATTATGTGATGAAAGCAATCAGCTTTTATGCAAGTGCTGCTTTTTTGCATCTAGTTCTTTGATGTCAATTTAGTCTGTTTAGGCCTTCAGAGCACTAAATAGGGTGTTGTTCACACACATGTCAATGCTAGCATGCTGCTATGTGGTTTTTAGGGTGTTGTACTGATGTGGTTGCTTATTGGTTCAAGTCAGACTAGTTTGACTTTACATCTACGTGATTCCATACCCAGATTCTAAAACTGAAATGACTTCCTCAAACTTTCAGGACTCCCAGCTGAATTGTAAAGTGAATTTGGTGAGCCTGTGATGTGCGAATTAAACCACAATCAAAGTAGTTCTTACTTCTTAGTGCAATACCTATTCTGCACTGCACTGAGTTATTTGAAGGTTTTACATATAGTAGATGTCTTACTATCAGAGCTGATGTCGTAAATTTTGTGGTCAAACGATACTCTTTACAACTACATGTAAAATAAATAACACTTAAAGTCTGAAATTTTCATCCAAAATTTTCGCACGTTAAAAAATAAATATGACCTCACATTGTGTCAATCATGTTTACACACTGCATCCGAAACTTTCGTCCTTCATAAAACAATTTGTATCAGGTTCAATGTTCTGTGTTTTCACATTCGTAGCATGTATTTTGATAGGAAAGTATGAGGAATACAAATAAAAAAACTGACTAAATGCAGCGTGCAATGGCCTTTACTCTTATAAATAAAGCATGTGAAGATGTTGTCAGTTAATTAAGCTATGACTGATGAACTTGCACCTCATTTGTACTTTATTTATTTATTTATTTTGTAGCAATTGCGAAGGCTGTCTATTGTTATTAAAATTATATATTTTTTCTTCACTATGATTATAGCTGTTATTTACAGAAGAGAAAAGGTGCTTGGCTTCAGTCTTTCTTTCACGGCAGTGGAGTCACAACAATTAGTGAATACAGATAATTACCTGTGTGAATGTGAACATTCTGGTTCCTAGATATGTTTAGAGTCCGTCTTAAATTAAATTGAATTGTCTAATGTGTTTTATCATCCGCCAGTTGAACAATGTAAATCCTATCACAGTAAGTACTGAGAGATATTCCAAGATATTCCAAACTAGGCCAAAACAGTTCTCTAAACGAATCATTCCAGTTTGTAATTAAAAGAATGAACGAAAATACATCAAAAACATATAGTGAACCAAACGTAGTCTCTCTCAGAACAATGTCAATTTCCAGGAGGGTTTCACTCTTTTAATCTGTAGATTTAACTGCCAGCCGCCTCAGTAAAGTTATTAGGGGCTGGGTGTGTCTTGGTTATCACTACCGTGTCTTGGGTCCCGGACCTCTATGGCTTTTAAACTGCACCAGAGCTTTTATGAGCATCTCAGTGAGGATAGAAAGAATCTCATCAGTCCAGACATAGTATCCGAGATGGAATCCGCTGATAAGTTTTATAGCTCTTCCCTGAGGACATGGCCCCAGGAATCAAACAAAAAAAGGGAAGATACTAGTACGGGGGTATTGTTCTCCAGAAAATGACTTAAACTAGACCTCATCAAGTTTTCCAAATCAAGTTTTTTTGTGGCACAACAAGGCTTTGCCAAATTGTGGGGCAGTTAACATATTTAATTTGATAAATTATACTTGCAGATTGAAAGAATAGACCCATTGTACTTACATTTTTGGCTCGAATTGTAATATGCTGTCCCCATAGAATTTGCTTTGGGAAATGGTGAATAGAGTATGATTTATTTGGCACAGATTATCTGGCATTCGGTGCATCTGAATTACAACAAGGACAGAATGGGCTATGGGCATAATAGAGCAACTAAAGCGGGTCCTGGTTTTGCCAGTTTGCATTCACCATTTTCTATTCAACTCATGTTTATGGAACTATTCAGTGCCATTTAACCAAGCTGTTATATTGAAACTAGAAAAAAATAACATATTTTCAATCATGGTTGCAGGTCTTAAAGCTTTCGATTTCTACCATAGGAGATAGCTAAGTCTTTACTATAATAGGCTAATTATAGTTTTTGCTGTCCACTTTGTTGCTGTGGTAACTGTGATTGTTCTTTCTTTGTGTGTTTAAGATTTTAAAAAATATATTTTGAATTGGTATGTTCAAAAATCTGGAAATCCAACCCTGTTTTCTAAGACATGACAACAGTGACACCACTGGATGAGAGATGGCTATGAATTTATACCATATCACTTTGAAATGTAATCCACATGGCCATGTTTTTACATTAAATACATTATGTACGCCAATATAGTGTATTAACATCTCCTCAAATGACACATGAGTATTAAATATGATCTTTAAATCCATAAATATGTGGATATATTAAGGCCCTTGAAAAGAAGTATGGACAATTTACCCTGGATATTGACATACACATTTACCATTAGTTGTGTTGATTTCTAATGGGCTTATGTAGGGTAGACTGAGGACATATTTTGCTACAAATCGAGCAGCCATCTTTTTATATAAGAAACATTTCTAGCTGCCTAAAGTGTCTGTACCACTACTAGATGCAAAAATACATTTAATAAAACTTGTATCTCAAATTATGTAATTGCTTTTTTACTTATTATTACAGCATAGTTTTATTTGAATTACGTATCTGACAGAAATAATGACTAAACAAAATGTATAAGTTTGAGCTAAAGTATACTTTAAAAAGTTATATAAAAATTAAGTGTACTTTAATATTTGAAAATGTATTTCAAAACGGTAATAATATAAAAAAACATTATTTGAAAGTAGCTAGTTGCTTTTGAGTTCTGATCAATAGTCTTATATTTTGAAAGAAAACAATATTTAATTTATTTCATGTAATTTTAAGGTACTATTTTTTTGATAGTCTACTTTAGACATTATATTAACTGTAAGTAACTTTGCAACTGCAAGTCAATTATCAACCTTATTACAGTAATAATAGACTGTCTGATTATAGTCAACATGTATTTTTGATGGTCCCCAGTTAATGTTCTTACTATAAGAAACTTAACAAGTTAACTTATTGTATTTACTGTAACCCTAACCTGTCAGTTTACTAATACTCGAATGAGAGTTAGTAAATATCATGTAGTTACTTACAGTTAGTAGAATGTCTAAGGTGAAATATCAAAATAAGGTCTAACACATTTTAATTGAATAATAATAATAATATTTTTTTTTATTAGTTTATTTAGATAGGGACAGATACAAAATAACATAGATACACTTAAACAGTCATCTGATGTATGTATCATATTGTTTTTAGCAGAAGCTAATTTACAACACTTGTCCCTAGTATATATAAATAAAATAAAAAAACTAAAACAAAATTAAAAAGAGTATACAGAGAGAACACAATGTAAAAACTAAATATGAGAGCAATATTGTTCCTTAATTAGTCACAATTTGTTTTTGTTTTTTTGAAAGTGGCTAATGCTGGGATACATTTCAAGTGGTCTGGCAGAGAGTTCCATAATTTTGCCCCTTTTATTGAAAAGGTAGTTTGGGCAAATTATGTTCTACGGAAAGGGATACTACAATTGCCTTTTAACGCTGATCGGGTGGTGGATCTGGTACCACTTTGCTGTCTTGTTATTATTTTGCAAAGGTAAATGGGAGCAGCGTTATTTAGGCATTTGAAGACCAATTTAACAAAATGCAAGGAGGTAAAATTTACAAAACTTAAAATTTTATATTTGCTTAGAATTTGGCAGTGATGGTACCTTATTCTCTTCTTGTCCAGGACTTCCCAGGCTCGGTTATAAAGACTCTCGATGGTCTTAACTGATGACTGGTGAGCTTGGGACCATGTGGTTAAGCCATACGATATGTGTGAAAGAATCATAGAATTTATAAAAATAAAAGCACAGTCAAGAAACAAGCAATTTCGTATCATCTTAAAACAGGCCAGGTTGGCCTTGATGATTTTACAGATTGTCTTGATATGACTTGATATGACTAAAATTCAACTGATAGTCTATAATTATTCACTTAAGATACTTGTTCAATGAGCTCCCCATTAATTTGTACATTCAGAAGTTGTGTGTGAGGCAGTTTTTCTAATGGAAAAGCAAACAGAGTTTTTTTTTGTGTGTGTTTAAAGTTAAACAAGATGAGGACAGCCAAGATGATATTTTGTCTAAGTTGGCATTTAGTTTGTCAGCCACAGAAGTACCGGTATTAACAGATGCATACACCACTGTGTCATCTGCAGACCTATATCTTGACATACAACTCAAAAAGTTGTTGAACGAACTTAAAATAATTAGAGTAAACTTTTCCACGAAATTTAATTACATTTTTCCACCAAAATCTAATTTGTTTGAAATGAGTTGTTGTAATCTTGTTGTATAAACTTAAATTCCTTCAGTGAAGACTACAAAAAATGTTTTGGGTCATTCCTACTAGATAAAGTTTTGCCATGCCATGCCTGTGCACAAAACAACAGCAGGGCACAGTAAAATATAAAATATGACAAGCAAATAAAGAAACATACAACAGATAAATTAGGTATATACATACAAAATAGACAATGTAAATTTGCAAATTATATATGTAATAGTTGCAATCCAGCCGCTACATTGTGATTTTAACATCAGTAGCCTACACTTAAAAAAATTATTCATTAGATGAATTGTAATTGAGTTGGGCCAACTCAATTTGATCAAATATAGTTTAAATTACATAATACATTGATGAAGTGATGTTTTTATGCTTGCTAAAACATTTAACTGGATAATAAATTGTTTCTACACTCAAAATAAACTATTTGTTGGATTTACTTAACTTTGGGCATTAGCCAATTTGTTAGGCATAGCACATGATGATATTGTTACATCCATGGCATGCCCATAATTGTTTCTTTGTTAATAAGACAACTTTGTTTCATGTTAGCTGGTCCTCAACCCAACCACATGCTCTACACTTTACCACAATGCTAACTCCCCAAAACACTAACATACCAGAAACTCTTTTAAATACAAATATAAAAGAACATTAAACATTAACAAGTCTCCCAATTTTATAATCTAAATAAAAAATGCCTAAAATAACATTTTATTTCAAGATTTACTCTCTACTTATCCAGCCCTGTTCAAAGCATGATGGGAAGGGAAATCCACTTCCTAGTTACACAAGTAAAATCGAACAAAAAATATTCTTGTTGACTCAATTAAAAAAAAAACGTGTAAACCTAATTGTTTTTAAATTACATTGTTTATATTTAATAAAATTAGTTTAGGACCATTTTTACCAAGAGTTATGTTGTATGAGCTCATTTTAATTAATGCAATTGAACAAAGAGCAAAAATCATTTTTTTGAGTGTACTGTACATCTGGCAAATCATTAATATAGAGGCTGAAGAGTATGGGTCCCAAGACAGTGCCCTGAGGGATCCCTGTTTCAATTTTAAGAAAGGTGGATATTGCATTATTAACTCTTAACGCACTGTTCACGGCCTTTTAAACATGATTCAAACCAGGACAGTGACAGTTTAGATAAATTAAACAGCTAATTTTGAAATTAAGATATTGTGATTTACTGTATCAAATGCCTTTTTTAGATCTAGAAATACTGCATCAACTACATTTCCCTTGTCAAGTGATTGTTTGATATTTTCGGTTAATAAACAAGTAGCGGATTCTGTAGAATGATTGTGCCTGAATCCAAATTGCAGTGGACTCAGATAATTGTTTGTCTCAAGATAATGAATCAATTGCTCTGAGGCAACCTTCTCCGGGACTTTAGAAAAAAACTGGAAGAAGACTAATAGGTCTATAATTACAAGACATTTTATCGTCTCCAGATTTAAAAAGAGGTGTTACCTGAGCATTATTCCACCCATCTGGGAATTGCCCGGATTTAATGGAAATATTAATAAGATTGGTGAGGGGCTGGGCCAGAATGCTACTATATTTTTTAAGAAAAGCTGTATCTAAATTATAAATATATTTTGAGAAAGTGGTGTTTAGATCCCGTATAGCTTTCAGAACAGCTGTCTGACCAACCTCCCTAAGCTGAAATGAGTTATCTTGATCTTCAAGCAGGTCTATTGTTGTTAGACCTATATCATTTCTGCTTGGAAATCTTGACGCAAGGTTGTTACCAGATTGTATAAATAAGTTATTGAATTCGTCTGCAACTTGCGCACTCAGTAATGATGTTTGCACCTATTTTAAGTTAATATTTATTTTGGGTGACGTTACCCTTTGGATTTGGTAAGCTGTTTAGTTGCTTCCAAATTATTTTACTATTTCCTTTGGCCTCTGATAGAGCTTGAATGTAATAATTTGATTTGGACATTCTGAGTTCTTCCTCCTTTTCATTAATTTTCTAATTGTATCATTCATCCAAGGTATCTGAAATTTTCACTGCATGGGATTTATTTTCACTTTTTAATATATTTATCAACAATACTCCCAATAGTGGACATAAGCTTATTACAGCAGTCATCCCAGCTCAGCCCAGTTAACAGCCTTTAACTCGATCTCAAATTCAGTAAGTTTTTTACGAGGAATTTCAAGTTGAAATGAATTCTGATTTCGATTTATAAACCTAATCAGTATTTTCTTTGTCAATTTCCTAGCAATTAAAATCATGTTATGGTCATATAGACCAGTAACTAAACTATATGTTTTTATGATTGTGTCAGGTTTGTTCGTAAAAATTCAATCTATTAGTGTTTGAGTATTACTTGTGATACATGTAGGTGCTTCAATCATTTGACTGAAGTCATGTTTGGATGTGAGATATTTACATATTTTCCTACAATTTTTGTCTAACCAATTTGTACGTCAAATACACACACGTCACATGATTTGTCAACTATAGGGAAACAACTGGAACAATATAAATTGTGTGTACTTTGCCAACCACATTCTTTGCCTGTGCCAAAAATAAATGTAAAACAAATGTAAAATATGTTTTCAGTGGGCATTCATATTCGCTTTGCTTGACAAAACATAAAAATACACAGTTGCAGTTGATTTAGTCAAGTTAGTTTTGCACCGAATAAAACACAATTTTTAGGTACTCTTTTTATGCAATATTTATCTCAAATGACAATGGAAATTACAGTAATGTTAAAAATAATTAGCCATTTCATAAACTTATTCTGTCAAATAGCTTGAGTATGCAGAGCATTCCACGGATTATATGGACTGAAAGCCCTTAATATACACATCCATGTTCTCTGGATAACTTTTGTCTCTATAACTGACCTGGGAACAGCATTTTTGCATTTGTTTGGTCAAATTTTGAAAATTGTCATAAAATAGACTTGCATTAGAAAAGCGCAAACGCATGTCTGATAAAAGGGTCAACTGCCTCCAGTTACAACTGTTCTCTCCTACTTGCATTTAAAACCAACCATGATTTATATAATCAGTTGTTAATTTTAGTTTTGAGCATATTAACACACTTTAACAGGATGTTCTCATTTTCCTCTTTGGTGAACATTTCTGCATGTCCCTCATCTGCAGATAGCTTCACGTTGCAGCTGTCATCTCAAAATTATTTCCTGACAGTTTCCGTATACACATCCAAATGCTAATATAAGTAAGATAATAACATTAGACCCGTTTCCAACAAGTGGCCTTTAGTTATCTCTGTCTTTCTCTTCTTAAATGTGGTGTCTGGCCAAGATGTAAAGCACTATCTGAGGAAACTGTGAAAGGTAGATTAGGTTTGTTTCTCAGCTAGAGTCTGCAAGCAATCATTCTCCTTTCCATTTCTCTCATAGACAGCTAATCAGCACCTTCAATTACCCAAATAAATGAATCTGCTCCCTCTCCAGCCGGCATGAATTAAAACTCACCATCCCGTCTCAGCGAAATAAAGACCGCTCTAATTAGCTTCTGCACTCCATTTTAATTGTCAGACTGGTTGAAGATTCTGGTCTATCTGTTAATCCGAATCACGTGATGCAGCAAGACAGTTTCAGCGGAAATTAATTTCAATTGCCTAGGTATCCTGTCGATATACAGTGTCCAAATATGTTCATTTTGGTTTAAATTAGTTTATTTATTTATTTGTTAGGGGTGGGGGGTATATTTATTTATTTCATTAATTAATAATTTCCACATAATGATACAGTAATAAATAAGCATGTTGTTGGTGTTCATTTCTTAGTAGTATGGCACTGTGGGAGTGTCACTGAAATGGGAACAAATGCACTACATCAAATTCAGGGACTCTATGGTGTAATCTTTCTCCCCTGATGCAATGCGAAAATCGAACTCCTGCCACAACTGGGGATTAGCCAAGGCCAATAGAAAATAATGATAATAATTACAATTATTGATCTCTTTTACCATGTGTGCAAACGGAGTAAACCAAGGTGTATGCTGCTCATTCTCCTTCCTCCAGTGAGAGTTTAGAGCTTTGGTGGGTTAGATAATGTACTACTTTAAGCATTAGATGCTACACTCAAAAAATAGTTGCTAAACACTTACAAGGAGAAAGAGAGAGGAGGAAAAGTCAAGTCACCTTTATTTTTTTAGCGCTTTATGCAAAAGATTTTCTTTAAAATGCATGCTTTAAAAAGTAAAAAGCAGCTGTAGCAGCACAGTAAATGTAATTATTCAATGCAAGGCAGTATATTGACCAAGTCAGACTTTTAACTATTGACATAAAGTCTAGTCCCCATTGTAGTTGATACTGGCAAATAACTACATATTAGACAGGAAGAGACATGTATGTGCATGTGAATTTGTGTCCCATTTTTTAATTCATTTTTTACATTTGGACATACACTGAAACAAACAATATGGATGTGCAGACTTCATATGTTACAACTTTAGAAATCTAACCATAAAGGTGTATTGTTTTGTTTCCCAGCGGTCTGATAAAACCATGTGCTCCCCATCTCTTTCTGTGCGTGTGTGTTGTATTATACGGTAACATAAACACAGACTTACTATAGAGATAAAAAATATATAAATATATTTTATATAATATATTTATATATATTTCTTGATTTTAATAGATTCAAATTTTTATGAACCAATATCGATTATTAAATCCCAATCGATGCGATTTTCAGTTGATTAATTAAAAGTACAGCTAGTGCATCTGTTACTTTTGATATGAAACAAAAGTCTCAGATTTTAAATTCTGTCAATTTTATTAGGACATTCAAGCAATAAATACCTCTTTAATGTGGCCTGATAGATCGCTGTAGCTTAAACTGGGTACTCGCCTCAAAATCATAGCAAAATACTTATTTTTATTCTGCTGCTGACGATGCCGTGCTCTACTGACTCACTGGAGCGCACTCGTCACCAGCTGGACAGGACTGAGAATTACACTTGTAAATTACAATAGATCCCCCGCAGTGCAATCTGTCAAAATGACGGACGGCCTTAAAATTTTTCTGTCAAAAAATCCTTCAATGTAAGACGATTTTCGGTTAACATGACCTCTGATAAATAAATACAGGCGCATCTCAATAAATTAGAATGTCGTGGAAAAGTTCATTTATTTCAGTAATTCAACTCAAATTGTGAAACTTGTGTATTAAAGGTGTTGATGTGCTTGACTGGCCAGCAAACTCACCAGACCTGAACACCATAGAGAATCTATGGGTATTGTCAAGAGGAAAATGAGAAACAAGAGACCAAAAAATGTAGATGAGCTGAAGGCCACTGTCAACGAAACCTGGGCTTCCATACCAGCTAAGCAGGGCCACAAACTGATCACCTCCATGCCACGCCAAATTTAAGGCAGTAATTAAAGCAAATTGAGCCTCTACCAAGTATTGAGTACATATACAGTAAATGAACATACTTTCCAGAAGGCCAACAATTCACTAAATTAGTATTCTAATTTGTTCAGATAGTGAATTGGTGAGTTTTTGTTAAATGTGAGCCAAAATCATCACAATTAAAAGAACCAAAGACTTAAACTACTTCAGTCTGTGTGCATTGAATCTATTTAATACACGAGTTTCACAATTTGAGTTGAATTACTGAAATAAATTAACTTTTCTACGACATTATAATTTATTGAGATGCACCTGTATGCTGGAAAACCAAAGAATGTGCACAATGATTTTTTTGAAGAATAGCAGGCAGTGGAACTGCTCAGGACAAACAAGAGACTCATGAACAACTATAACAACACAGAGAAACATGTCGTGGATAATCCAGGAAACAACACATATTATTAAGATTCAAGGGTATGTAAACTTTTGAACGAGATCATCTTTATAAATTCAGTTTTTATTTTGTCTTGTGGAGAAAATCTAAACATCTGTTATGTGAAATATCTGATTTAGGACAATATTAAATAAACAATAACATGTGATTTTCATGATCCCTCTTATTTTGTTAAAATTATTAACTTTGTGCATGTTCTGCAAGGGGCATTTACATTTTTGAGGACAACTGTATACATATATGTTTGTGTGGAGGGGTGGGGGGTATTGCATCATAAATTATTCAAACCATTTGACTGATAATAAGCAGCAAAACATTGCAGTTCTAGAACTTAATTCTCTAGTGAAACAATATACAGATTCTTCACAGATATTCACAAGAAAAGACTGCATGCATATCAAGCCCAAAACAATAAACTGATTAATATCAGTGGTGTGGTAGTTTTTTTCAGGCCAGCATAAGTATAAGTATTTTAAGTTAACTTTGGTGTGAAACATTGATCCAGTTACAACATAATTTCACAAACTGGAGTGAGGAATGAGTTTGGAGGCTTCAAGCATGGAAAGAGATTCACATTAAAGGACATGTTCATTCAGTCAGTCATGAAGAGACTCTTTGACAGACAGCAAATGCCCGTCTACGTCTGTATGTCTCTTTCTTTGTCGCCAGCAGCTCGGAGTTACTGAAATTTGAATGTCACAGTGCTTAAAACTGAAAAATTGAGTCCTGCTTGTATAAGTGTGGTTTGGTTCAATAGACTGAAAAATCAGTCGATCAAACAAGTGAAATAGAAACAAACGAGCAAACGAATGGACCAAAGCTTTAAATGTAAAAGAATGAATACAAATACAATTAATAATTGTTTTATATAAATACATATTTATTTAGATTTTTTTACATGGACAGAATAAATAGAACCTGTGTTTATATTTTGGAAATGTATCAGTTTGCTATTTTGTAATGTTGCCTTTTGCTTTTTGAAAACTCCTGAGTCATAGCTGTATAATGTTCTAAACAAGTCTATCTTTAGCATTTTATTAATGTTGAGATGTCATCCGTGCACAAATATAGTTGGATGAATTATACCCTACAATTTGGGATTTCAGTTTAGAGGTTTGTTCAGATCTCAAACTCGCTGTATTCGGGGAAAAAAGAAAGAAAAAAACTGTTATATATATTAACTATCTATTATCTTATTAAGCAATACATTAAATAAATGAAAGACAAATAGAAACAAACGATTGAATGGCTTAGTGGCTATTTGTTTGCTATTTTGCAGGAGCATTTCTTTCACATCTTTTTCCCTGCTCAAATTAATGTGGTTGAGGAAATCCATGCCACTCCGAACGCATCTGACCTTTCTCTGATGAGCTAGCTGCGGAAGCCCACTGTTTTCTGGCGCTTCCGACGATTTGAGAGGAACATGCACTGATCCATAATTTAGAGAGCAGGCCAAAATCAGACGAGAGGGACTGCTTTGAAAACAAAAGACAGACAAACAAGAGTTCGCTGAACCGCAGGAAGGAAAACCACACCAAATGCCAGGCACTGTTTAAACGCTTAGAGTCTCTGAGAGGCCCAGAGCTGGAGGCATTGCCTTGCTTTCACAACAACACCATGATGTCACAAAGTTTTGAAGCTAAAAGACACTCCCTCATATCTGGAGGACACTACTCGGATATCGGACAGTCCTCTTCACCCTGTCTGCCTTTATCTGTCTCAGATATGAAAAACAGTCGCTTGCCTTTGGTGTTGTAATACTAGGCATTCGCCTCTCGCATCCCAAGTGACTTTGCTGACGATATCAAGAGGTACGGTAAAACGGTACAATCGTTTGTTTGGATTCAACTCCAGCTGAGCATACATTTACTCGGCGGGAGCTGATCTACTGCGTACCAAGCATGCGATGCTTGGTTAGCCCTGCGCTTGCTTCAGGCTCTGAAGGACTGCAGTCTGAAGCCGTTTCATTCCCAGGTGTGTCTACACACCTGATTGCTTCACCTTCTCTATCCTAAATATCCATTCTGTCAAAGCGCCTCCGCTGAAGTCTTTAGCCTCACTAATTAACCACCAATCACCATGTTTGATGAATAAACCGTAGCCAATATTTTTTTTTCCCACATCATGGCTGATCAAATGTGTTTGACCTTTACTTGATTATCTGAGTCCAGCGCCCTGTGCAGAAAGAGAGAAGTAGGTGTGGTTCACAGATTTAACGATTGTTCAGCTAAGGGGGCTCAAGAAGAAATGGGAACAATTGTTAAAATTTCTGTTTTGGTTAACCTTGTTTAATTATGCTTGTTGAAGCAAAGTATATACAGTATATATATATATATATATATATATATATATATATATATATATATATATATATATATATATATATATATATGCACAGTATATATATCATCAGAATAAGTGTAAAAATCATTGTATAATAGTATTTTCTCACATTTTGATTGATGATAATTTTATATAAATGGGAGTGAAATATAAATACGGCTGGGAGTCTGGAGCAGGGCTATTCTCAGCTGACTCGGGGCCCTGTGCGAGGTAGAGGGCGGGGCCCCCTCGGTTCGTTTGTGACCGTGTTCAGGAGTGGGGGTGTGGTTGGTGTCCACTCGATCCGTTCGCTGCAGGGCCCCCTCAAGTGCACGAATGCACCAGTTGCACCCCCGTAAGGACGGCCCTGGTCTGGGGCATGAATATGAATTACAGTTAGGTAATGTTCATGACTGATTTGCGGATTTTTCTTTCTTCTTAAAGGAAGAAAGCCAAGGGAGCCAAAAATCGTAATATATTTTATTAAACATAATATAAGATTAATATTCAAAGCCATGACTTGTGCAGGTCTTGATAAGTTTCATGAGACAAACATATCCAACTCATCATCTATTCAAGGGCTGTAGCTTTATCTACAGCGGTTAATATTTTCTGCGGATGTTGCTACAGTAGGTTCATTTCTTGAGCTTGTTTGCTGTCTTGTTTGTCACACTGATGGGACATAAAGGATCGTAACGCCTGTATCTGTGTTGCTATCTTAATAACCTTGCCCTGTCCATTCTCCCAGCTTCTATTATTCCCAACCACGTACATCGCTGATCTTATGAGAATAAACACTTCACCATCATCGTTCTGCTAGTATGTGTAGATGTTGTCCTATTGCTGTCTTTATCTAAGTCATAAATCACAAGGTATTATTAATATATAGCAGGTGACAAGAAAGACTACTGTATGTTAATATACAGTATATATATACGGTAGTAACTTCTTTCTTCATGATGTAAACATTGCATTTTAAGTTAATTTATCTAAATTTCATGTAAACAAAGAAACAAAAGATCATTAAAGAAAACATTGTGATTTCTGTAACGATCCTGTGACTCCTCAATCATTGTGAATCTTAATTTGTTTGGAGTTGTGGCTGGTTTAATGGCATACTGCATCACTGTTTTGCGCAGTCTTGCCACAAGGTCCATTAAGTTGCTTCTATTCATTTTAAAGTAGGCAAACAGACTGGCAGCAGCACTGGCAGAGGAACAGAATAACTGTTATCTGCAAGAAAAAACATCCAAGGAGAGAGCCAACAGATATAGAAAACGGATATAGTATAAAAGTTGTTATAGGAAACTTTTTTTATAGAGGACTAAGCGGTGAAATAGTCTCATGGTAACTAATCAGCATGGCTGTACAAATTCAATCAGGGCTTTAAACTAGAACGATTTCACAGTATGAATGAACAGTAAATATGAATGAACAGTAAATATATACACTTCTGATGGCTTAATTTTGTTCTGTACACACAACATTTACTTATTCGCTGTAGTGAAACCTGCATTTGCATTTGTATCTACATAGATTGTACCGAACAAAACTGAACAACAACTATGTCCATTAGTTGCTACTATCACTCCTGTGGTCTAGGGGTAAACTGCATAGTATACTTATATACCAAAGTATATTACTATAGATACAGAGCTTGTGATGCAAATTTCTTTCCCTTGCTTTTTTGTTTTAGTAATTAGTTTGTCAACAAGGTGGCAACACTGGCCTGGCCCATTTTTGCAATGCAGTGAGACGCTCTCGCGTTCCTCCCCCACCCTACAGACATTACAGACATTCCCCCCCCCCCCGACCATTCGCCTCTGTTCGCTTCGATCCGCTGGCCCGGTCAAGCGGGTCTGACCAGCGCCGGATCAGTGGCTGCGGGACCAGATGGCTGCTTGCTGGGCCGGATTCACTTCCCCTGTGGCTATGTCGTGTATGTGCTTTTGTGTTGCTGAGGTGTTTTTCCTGTTCTCACACTATACTCCCCAAGGAGCATAGTCTGGGGGTTATATTTTTCTCCTCACTTTCCTCATGTAATGCTGTATTTTTCTTCAATTCTACTTGCATTTCACTACTGATTATACTTGTATGATTGTGTATGTGACGAATAATAAAGAACCTTGAACCGTGAACCTTTTTTGATATTCACAAATAAACCGATGAGACAGAAAACAACAATCTAATGATGAAGATGTCAACAATACTGACAAGTGTTTTTATGACAAGTACAAATACATTTTTATTAGTGATATATTCAGGAAATAAATGACACAGACACTATAACATACACTGGACAATTAATATTTTTTTATTGTGTACGTGTCGACAGCATGGTAAATGTGTCCCTTCAGAGGACACAAAAATGCATGCCATCAGATTATTTATTATGTAAAGGTGTTTTCATCTCTTTTTTGTCACATTGTAAAAAATCTGGACAACAAATAAGACTTGCATTTTTTTTGTTTAGGTGCCCAGAACTGCTGCTGTTACATAAAACTACATACATGTAATACATATTATTTATCATTAAGCGACTTACAGTGCATTTAAGCTGATAGTTTATCAGTATGTGTGTCCCCTGGGAATTGAACCCACAACTGTTTGCACTGCTAACGCAATGCTCTACCACTGAGCCACAGGAACACATAATGATGGTGTTCACAAACAGAATATTTTGCTAAGCAACTGTGAATAGCAGAGGAAGACTCCTCGCCTTTGTATTCTTGCATTTCGTGTTGTTTCATAAACACCACAGCGAATACAAAACTCTAAACGGCTGTTTGAAAACATGTAAATAACACAATACAAAATGGAATTAGGAGACTAATATTTAGGTTAACAATGGAGTGTCACAAAAGTTAAAACTTTTGACACCCCAGAGTTACCGGGGTATTTTCTATAAATGCAACTTAATTTCAGTGAATTTGCATATTTATTCAAATTGTCTTGTCTAGTAAATAAATAAATAAAATTGTTTTTATAGGCTGTTATTATTTATTTATTTATTTGTTTGATTTACTGACTTTTTTTTCTTCTTAACGTGTCCAACCAAAATAAAAAACATAATTATTATATATTTTTTGTATTATTATTAAATAGAAAATACAATTTCAAATAGAAAATATAAATAATTATATTATAATTGCAAATAATTATAATAATATTTAGAAAATATAAATATAGTTTATGACTTTTTCAAACAAACAAACACATAAATAAATTATGACAGCATATTTGCAAAGCCATAAAATTATATTTTCCATTTAATCATAATAATGTGATTAAGTTTTAAATTAAGTTTTTTTTATTTTGTTTGGACATTAAGAAGAAAGAAAAATCAGCAAATCAGTTTGCAGTTTGCTAAATTGATTTGCAACCATTACTTCACCTACTTAATATGAATATGCTTCACAGCTATGTGGAACAAACCAGAATGACAAAAGGTGATAAAATATTTTCAGTCTGATCTATCATTTTGAGTAAATATTAAATACTATACTGAATGTATTTTGTATTTTTTTTTTATCCCAGCTATTTAAAGTTAAGTTCTCAAAATGGCATAACTGAATGTTTCACAAACTATATGATGCTGGCTGAGTGTCTCTTCTCATTGTTTCATCAGAAGCCTGCTTCCATGTTCTTCTGCCGTGACAGACTCGATGCTTGCCTCTTTCTGGGAGACTTCAGGCTTCAGTGTGATATAAATACCCAGTCGCTTGTTTATGAGGAGCCTGTCTCTACTACCTGTGTCTACAAAGGCAGAAACTATTCTCTTTCAGGGTCAGGTGCTTTCAGATTGCCATGAATTATAATCTGCCTCAGGCGGCTACACAAGGGTTCAAATGTCCTAAAAATGCTGTAGCAGGGAACTGTATCTGTGGCGGGAATTCTGTTATCTCCTCACAATGCCTAATGCTGAGAAAAGCCCTCCTCTAGAGCCACCAGAGAGTGTGTAAACTCACTCTAACACTTCCACTTACTGCTACTTTGTTTAATAAACTTGTCGCAGAGGACAGGTCTGAAAAATCACAAACACTCTGAATTTGTTTCTCTTATTGCTATTCGTTCTTCTTCTCTTCAGCCTATTGTTGTTTAGCATATTGTTTGTGTGTAGGAACAGCAGAGCGGGTGACTCTGCAAGGGCCGTCGAATTGTGAGAGCTCTCTTTGCATCTTAATGTCCTTGCTTTCAATAAATGACCGGAGAGAGCAGCACAGTGGTGCGACTGAAACAAAAAGCATAATTTTGTATTGTATTGAAGTTTGTCCTCGTTCCAGCTGTGTGTTGAGAATTATGGCTCATTGGCTCCCCCTGCTGAATGGATAGAGATGTACAGGCAGAGTAGTTTATCTTTGTTACTACTACTACTACTACTACTACTACTACTAATAATAATAATAATAATAAATATAAATAAATAAATGTTAACACTTTATTTTAAGGTGTCCTTGTTACATGTACTTACTATTATAATCATAAATCATGCATAATTGCATGCAAGTAACATTAAGCCAAACCCTAATCGTAACCCTATAACCATTTAGTAAGTACATGTAGTTAACCTGTAGTATTGCTCATTATTACTTAAATGAACAATTGCACTGTAACAAGGACACCTTATATTAAAGTGTAACTAAATAAAAACAATTATAAAAAATGCATTCATTCATTTATTTAAGACTAACCAAATAATTATTAAAATGGAAACACTGAATTATTATTACTATATAAATTCTAATTATATTAAGTTTAATTCAAATATTGATTTATCATGAATAAACCATATGTATATTATATTTAAATATACATTTAATTTAAATGAAGATAATTAAATAAAATTGTAAGTAATTAAGAAGTGTAATTAAAATATAAATTAACCATTGAATAATCAAACAAATAAATAAAAGTGTTTAATAATTGATTGTCATTTTAATAACATTAACGATAATAATATTTAATGCAATTAAGGTGCCAAAAGAAAATATAATTAAAATGGGGTGTTCTCATTCTTTTGGCCACATTTGTACATTATTTTATTGCATTATACTTGCTACATTTGAATATTTCATTGCATATCTCAAAGTATAAGTTTGTGATTTATAAATATATATATATGTATACATATATATATATATAAACATTAATTTTCATCTGTATTTTCAGTGTCTGAATGTGTGAATGATCCTCTTTGACAGAGTGCATGATGGGAAGGAGACAGTGAGAGATTACACATCATCAGAGCGATGTTTGCCAGGAGAAATGTGTTTGCCGTTCAAGCAAGGCATATTTTAGAAATGCTGAGGCATATCAAATGTGCCAGCACTCTCCCAGTTTAACGCACGGAACCACACTTCCTGATTCGAACTTGCGGTTTTTGTAATTACATCTCCAAAAATACCTTCTCAACCCATTACATTACAGGAGGAGGTGAGGAATGAGATTCTATATTTATCTTTGGTTTTATCTTTTAATTACACATTTGATCAAAATAGTGAGACTAATCTACACGATTTCCATTTGGCTCATTCGAATCGTTTGACCATTTCCGAGCGACTTGTAAAGCCCATAGGCATGCACGTATTCAACATGTTTTCTGAGGGACTGGAATGAATACTTAGGAGATTGGAGAAAGAACAACCTTCACATCAAAGCAAAGAGTATATTGCTGGGAGCCGATGCGCTGAGCTCCAAGCACATGATAAATATCTGATCTATTTATCTAATCACTATTTCTGAAAGCAAGTGAACTTCAGCCAACTTCAGAAAGCAGAAAAAGTGTTCAATTACACATCCCATGAGCCATGCTTCCCACACAATGTGCTTTTGAAAACAAAAGATTAGCTCTTTCTGTATTCATCTGAAGGTCTATCTAAAGATTCCGCTTAGTAGAGTGAGATGCTATGTCATAAAAAATTCCAACATCAGACCGCAAGAACAGTCTTTCAGCGACAACAAAGGGCCGTGATTCAACAAGACGAGTTTGTTTATACAGCATACGTTTCCATTCTGCCCCCGAGGGAGAAACGTGATTTCTACCGAGGGGAACGCTAGAGCCCTGCATTTCAGCCCGGCCCGACCGGGTTTCGATCGGGCCAATTTTCACGTCATAGTACAGACGTGTGCCGGGCCTCGGGCCTGTTTTAGGCTTCTCATTATGTTTATATTTTAGACATCCATCAATTAGTGATGAAAAAAATTTCCGCGCTGGTGGAAACAACACCAGAACGTGCTGCCGCGGCAGTCAAGAGCGGCTCACAGCAGCAGAGAGCCGTCAGCGCAGCTGAAGAGTTCTGCGTTCAAATACATGCAATAAAGCTTGCCATAAAGCCCCAACAAAAGTAATTAACATGAATGTGTCAGAGGGAAATAGTAAGGAGATATTTGAATTATTTACTAATAAACTAGTGTTTTCTGTGTCAGTGTCGCAAAGATGAAGAATCAGATGAAGATCCTGACTTGCCATCTCCTCATTAGACGCGCCTTCAGAGAGAAGTGCATCTTCACGGATTATAATGAAAGAGTTTTTGTTTTCGATTTGATTTATTTCGTTAAGTTGTAATTTAAAGCTTTCTATAGATATATTTATCATGTCTGTGAGTCATGTATCCGCTGACTTTAGGTTCATTTTTGTGAAGTGCTCCTGTTCAAGACGAGACGGCACATCATTTTTTTCTTTATTTTATAAAATTGTTTTATATATTCAGGGCTCTAGACTGCGACCAAAATGCCACCATTTTTTGAGAGTGTGCAAGTAAAAATTTGACGTGGTGGCACTTGTGCTAGTGCATGGTCTGCCTGCTCCAAAGCGCAAGCGCTGCCAGCCGCAGCACATTGTAGCAGGAGAAAGATTTCACTGATCAGGCGCAATCGCTTCAGTAGAGCCTGGGTTCACACCGCACGTGTAAAAGCAGAGCAGAGGCAGCGCAGAAGCGGCGCGTATGCAGAGTGGGAGCAGCGTGCGCCCATTGTGCTTTCACTCGGCATGTCAGCAGAAGCGCAAAGGAGCGCGCAGCGGAGGATTTGGTTTTCAAACTAAAGTAAAAGACAGCTTCTTAAACCAGAGAAGTTGAACATGTTGGTATTCTTGTAGAGAAAACATGCAAGTCCTGTCAGTGACAGACAGTTTAGTTTTACTTTTTGTTTTCGTTTTGAAAAGCTTGTTATCTTTGCTGTTTACCTCATGTTACACTATGGAGGCTTTCCTTAGTTTTTTAAATATTATTATTATTTGATTCCTCAGTGTTTGCTAAACATTCTGTTATGTATTAGTCAGTATAATACAGCATGTGATGTGTCCTATGCCATACCTCGTCTAATTCGTTTTTGTTAATAAATGTTATGCTAGTTTGTCATTGTAAAGAACTGTTTTATTGTTGTTGTGCTTTTTAATTAAGAATAACAATTAATCCATCTTTCGTTTTAGTCTTAAAAAGTGAAAGGTGTATAGATATAAGCAAAACAGACTATTTTTATTTTCTTGTAAAGCGAAAGTGATCTTTTTTTCACTTTCAAGATCATGAAAGTGAAAGCAAAAAGATGAATTCCTGTCACAAAATTGAAATCACAAATAATACTGATGAAAAATAAGGGGTTGAATGTTGAACGCTTTCGTTACCATATAGCTATAAACTATGACAAAAGTTCATCAGCATGCATTGATTAATCAAATGTATCAAAACAAAAATAATAATAATTTGCAACCTGTCTGCCGCTGGCCGCTTGGTCGTTACTTTAAGAAAAAAATATATTTAACTAACAAAAAAAATGCTCCAAACGTTTTTCTAAATTAATTTGATTAAAAAAAAAATATATAATATTATAATTTTGCCATTACATACAAAACTGAACAATTTTGATAGCTGAAACAGTATTATCGTATTATCTGATTTGGGAGAAGGGGAAACAAGACGGGCTCCGGAACGCAATCGCGATTTCTACCGAGGGGGATATCCCTCAGTATCCCCAGCCATTTTCATTCTCGGCATGTGGATGTTTTTAACAGCAATGGAGAGGCCTATGAGAATGCTGTGGAGGCAGGGATGTTCGTGCAGGTGTACTGCGTTACTCGAATAGCTACCAATTCATGTAGAATGTTCTGTAAAGTGAATTATCAATCAACTTTTGAATATTTCAAAATGTACAATGTATCCCTTGTTTTTTTATTTATGTGTTGTAGGGCTGAAACGTTTCCTCGAGTTACTCGAATACAAAAAAATCATTGAGGCAAATTATCTGCTTCGAAGAATCTTTTTGTCCATTTACTAGGGATGCACTGAATTTTCGGCAGCCGAAAATATATGCCGCACCGCACCACCCAGCAGTGTTCAGTGTCCCCTCTCCCTCAAACGTCATCACTGCGCCGTGTGACGCTCCGCTCTATCATTCTGCTCAGTTACCGCTCATGCTCACCGGAAAAGCAGAGTCCGCTCAAATAACACGCCGACAAGAAAGGTCTATGTAACGTTAGTATACTTGTTCCTGTTTGCAGTAGCGCTGCTGTGCTGTGACATGCTGTAGTATAGCTGTAAAATATCCTTCACTGATCTGCTCCCGCTATGCTCACATTCGCTGATAATACATGTTTACGTGATGTTTCTTAATACAAAATCATAATTTATATTAATTTCCCACTGATTTACGTGATCTAATGTGATACGAATTACCTCATATTACGCAATCAGCGATTTTACTATTTTAGAATAGCGAAACAGCTATTTTTTGGTTGATACAAAAAGGTGCGTCCGATCCTTCGCTGGCTGTGCTGATTTAAATGTTGGATCTCGTGTCGCAAGTTCAATGACGCAGTAGGCCTAATGGCGATTTTCTCAGGCCAATCAGTGATCAGTAGAGTTTACACGTCACGTTTTGGTAACGGTATGGATCGCTTGGAACCTCAAATAAAGTACCAGGTACTGTACCCAGTGGAAAACCCCCCAACCGTACATTACCATAGAGCCATGATTAGGGTTGGAGCTAAACGCTCCAGGACAGCGGCACTCCAGGACCGACATTGCTTACCCCTGCTCTATACTGTAGTTACGAATCCAATGCAACAGATAGAACACCTTTACAAAGTCCAGGACAGTTATATATATATACTTTTGTGTTGTTGTAGTTGTTGTTGTTGTTGTTTTTTTTTTTACACATATTATGGGATGTTTCTTGATGTGTTCAATGGTTGTGGTAAAAAAAAAAAAACGGTTTTCATAGTTTTTTTTCTGGTTAGACTGGGCAGTTGTAACTACCTGGCAGTAAAAATCACCCTTCTCTATTTTTTCAACTCAAAATACATTTATTCTTATCAAATTAATGTGCAAGGAACACAAATTACTATGTTATATATTCATCTGCATTTATGTATTTTATGATATAATATGTTTTTGGAAAGAAAATTCATTTGGAAAAAAAATGGCTTCAAACAAGTAAAATATCCTCTAATGGGGTAAAAAAACCAATATTGTTCTCCATTTGACTTAAGTTAAGCAGGCAAACTTTTTTCTATTAATTTTGATTTATTTATTTATTCAATCTTTCATTTATTCAGAAATAAAAAAACATACATGATGTTGAGATATTTGCACTGTTAAACACAATATAAAAATGCTGACAAAAATAGTTTTATTCAGAAGTTAAAGTTAACACCTGTAATTTGTAAAAAAAAAAAAAAAAATATAGTTACATTTATTTTTATACATTTTATAAATTTTAAGCTTTATTTTTTACTTTTTCATTCATTAAAGAGTTCTGAAAATGTTATCACTTTTTCCACAATAATATTAAGCAGCACAGCTGTTAATACTGATAATGTTTCTTGAGCACCAAATCATCAGCATATTAGAATAAAACATTTCATGACGGCCCTAAAATGTGAGATTTTCTGCATTCTTGTCAAATCAATTGAATCGAGTGCATCGGTTCTCAGTTGCATTTTTTCTTTCTGAGAGGCTGACCTCAAAACATATGTCAGC
Source organism: Oxygymnocypris stewartii (assembly GCA_003573665.1). Lineage (NCBI taxonomy): Eukaryota > Metazoa > Chordata > Actinopteri > Cypriniformes > Cyprinidae > Oxygymnocypris > Oxygymnocypris stewartii. The sequence goes on from QVTF01021008.1 coordinate 56,799, forward strand.
TCCCCGAAGAAGGAAGTGGTAAAGTAATGACTTTGGGAGCCTGCTGTCCTCATATCAGTTTTCTGTCACTTTAGGGTAACATCAAGACGCTTCTGAACCTTGCCTCTTGATGGAGAGGATGCAGTGAAATCAAATCAATTGATTGTCAAAATGTCCCTGTTCTAAGAACCATAATGCACATTTAGCAAACACTGACAAAATCTCTCTCTCTCTCTCGCTCTCTCTCTCAATTCAATTCAATTTCAATTCAATTTAAGTGTGCTTTATTGGCATGACAAAAACTATACATTTGTATTGCCAAAGCAATTGCAGCTGGGCTGCTCACAAGTAGTGCACATAACAGAAATAAAAATAAAAACAATAATAGTAATAAAACAAATATTTAAACCGTATTAAATATGTAGTGCAAAATGAATGACTATTGTAAGTATGTGATAGAAATAAAATTAAATAAAGTACAGTATAAGATTTACAGAGGCAAAATATACATTTAAGTAACATAATGGGGTAATATGTCATAATATATTCTACATGTGCTGGAAACATCAGCTCAGGGCAGACGGAGTGTCTTCTCTTCTATGGTGACAGAGAGACACATATTGAGCAGCAAGCACACAGCAGGTCTTGTGTTCTCCGAGCAGATACGCTAGTTTCTCCTGGTCTGGAAGAGTTGTAAATGTGGGATGGATCTGCTGTATTTTGTCGTAGTACACTGTCCGTATATCTGTGTATTTGGGGCACTCTGTTAGGAAGTGCAGTTCTGTTTCCATCTGATTCAGGTCACAGTGTGAACACAATCTCTGCTCCGGGGGCAGCCATGTTTGTCTGTGTCTGCCCGTCTCTATCATCAGCTTGTGTCCGCTGAGTCTGTATCTGGTCAACGTGCTTCTCAGTTTCTTATCTGACACTGTGAACAGATACTCTGCCATACTGTACTCTCTGTTTAGGGACAGATAGCATTGCATTTTACTCTGTTGTTGAGTTTGGGTTTGCCAGTGAGTGATGTAGCTCTGTTTGATTTGTGCAGTGATCTGATTGGTTCTGATGTTGTGATTCAGAGCATCAGTAGATGTTAGTGAAGCATCAGGACTGAAGCTCTGGATCAGCTGGAGGAAGGGCTTGCTTTCTTTGCTCTCTCTCTCTCTCTCTCTCTCTCTCTCTCTCTCTCTCTCTCTCTGTATAGTGAAAGAGAGCGCAAAGGGAATGGTCTAATTTACCCACACTACCTCTGTGATGAGGGTCCATCCATTATATCAGCACACACACGCACACATGAGTCCTAAGAGGATCTTTATGTAATTACTGTGGGTATGCTAGATTAAATTGGGCTCGTGTCCAGCTCTGAGCAAAAATACTGAGGACCATTTTCATTCAAACATTTCAAGCCAGCTGATAACACACAATGGTTGGCGAAGCAACTTAGTGCCCTTAAATAATTAAATTAACCGTTTACATTTTCATTGGATTTCACATTGAACCAACCCTCATCTTATTTTGCCTTCCTTTTTTAGATCACATTGTTTTCATGTGCGTCATATCTGTCTCTGGCTTACATCTGGAAAGCACCCATCAAAACCTCTGTGTTTGTCTGGCTATATGGCTTGTTGTACTCTAAATCTTCCCCTATCCTATTCCCCTGTCTATCATTCCAGCTGTTCACTTTAACTGATCTCTATTATTTGCAAAAAGGATTATTTGGATTTGATGGGGTATGTTGAGGGTCCGGGTTGGAGGTTGTATTGGGCAAAGAGGAAAGCTAATAGGGCTGCCAGTGGAGAGCGAATTAAAGGGAAAGCTAATAGTCTGTCTGGTGGTACATTTAACATCTTTGGCCAATCTTTGATGCCAAATCTGATAATGCATCTTGATGCAACATACAATGGAGATTGTTCTTTACAGCAAGACTAGTATATATAGATACTTCTAAAAACATGTTGACTTAAAAAATATGGATTTTAAATAAGATATGATTCACTTGCTGTATCGTGATGAACCAGAGTCAATGGCCTGATCTGCAGTATACCATATTAAACTAGCTAGAAAAGGGACTCAGATCTCTAGTGGTCTTCCAAACATACATTTAATCAAAATAGTGTACAGTATGTGTACGACTGCAGTTTTATTGTATTATTCGGCTACCAAGTGCACAAGGTTTTTATTGTAGCTCTGAAGGAGAATTTATCTAGTGGGTTAAAAATAGCCCTGCTAGGTCCAAGGTTTAAGATGGTCTCAAAAGGCCAGGTGAGTCTGACAATGCTGGTACCACGGGAACTGATTATTTCAGCAAGTCAACAGAGAAAAGAGTTTTACTACAAAGATTCTTAGGCAAATTCAAGAAGACACTTAGACTGAATTACTAATGAATTTGGATATTTTGAGAGTTGGTACAATTTGGGTTGTTTTTAACCCAAGGGCTGGGTATATATAGGACAGAACACATTAGGGGTTAATTTTACCCTGTAAATTGGGTTATTTATTTAACCCATCATAAAGGGTTGATTTAACTCAGCTAATGGGTTGATTCATTTGTATTATAATACTAGCTTTGTTTTACTACTTTATGCATGAACTAATGTTTACAGTTTAACTTAAATCCTCTAAAGTTTTGTACGTGACAACTTCCTTTATTTTACATTTACAGAATTGTTTATCTCGTTTTTATGTAAGCTATATACACATGGCCCATTTAATCTCGTTAAACAAACATTAGAAGTAAAGATTAAACATTAAACAGACGTAATTCACGAGTAAATCGACCACTCTGTAATTCTGTTTCCACCGTAACGGCGCTGGCTCTCGCGCCCCAGCTGGAGTCGTGTTCGGTGGGAACTGCTCACGAATAAGACCGCCACCCTGCGTTTCACTCATGGACGAAAGTTCTGCGATTGCCTTCATAACCTGCCCAAAAATAAACAGTAAACAGCTCTGAGGACATATTTTAACATTCAAAGTATTTGTATTCTGTATCTATATAAATATAAGTATAATCATTTATTTATGCAAAGCATCAGACTGTTCATCACACAATAAGACCAAAGCGACGTGAGTGACGTTTGTTTAGTGATTCACACCGCGTGCCTGTATGTTACTCTGCATAAAATTGAATGATATACAGCACAGAAACGATTTTATCATTAAAATAAAATGTACACAAACCTGTATTTACCGAAGAAATGCTTCAATTTGATGGCGCTTAACTGCTCTCTCCAGAAGACGATGCAAACTCCCTGCGATAAATTACCTTTACTCCCTTACTCTAACTCAGGATATGAGTGTCACGGTTCACACGGGGAAGCCAGGAATGAGGAGACGAGGATTGACATAAACAGTAGACTTTACTCGAACACGGAGGTAGGTAGACAGACACAGATGAGTGTTGAGGTACAGGTACATAAACACAGTTGACATTGACAATAATCCACCGGTAACATGGGGCAGAACAGACTAGATATAGGGAGACATGACTGGAAACACCTGGGACGTAATCAAAACACAGAAGGACACTAATTAACCAATGATGGGGAACAGGAAGGACCATATAAGGGTGAGGAGACAAAGGCAGATGAAGACAAACTGTGACAATGAGTAACACAAAAAAATATAAAAAAGAAATTTAAACATTGGGTTGTTACATTTGACCCAGGGGCTGGGTAACACAAAAAACTACCCAAACACTGCAAAAATAACCCACAAAAAATGACCCAAAAGGCTCAACCCAGCATTTGGTAAAACAAACAAAAACCTTTTTAGAGTGTACCTAAAATGTACATCTCAGTGTTTAATTTTCAGTGTAGTAGGTAAGTATATGTTAATAACTGCTGAAAAGGGTAAACATATATAGTTTCTTGTCTTTCTGCTAGCTCAAGGACAAGGAATCTCAAATACATCTCGGATCAGATGGATCAGATCAACTGAGGTTACTTGTAAAGTGCAGTCACTTTTACAAAGAAAAAAACAACAACAACTTGAAATAAGACAAATGTCATGGCTTTCTGATGTCTGACTATATGCACTTCTGGATTAACTCTGAAAAACCTGGTCTCATAAAAATACGTACCTCTGTGCACTTTCTGTGCAACACCATTTTATGTACCGTACTGCACATTTCGCCGCAGTTTCAAAGAGAAATGTCCCACTGAGTGGCGCTAAAAACACAGGTTAAATACATGAAGCCTGGAATGTTTTATTACGTAGAAATGGGTACATATTACTGTGTTTTTATTATGTTGCTACAGAAACGTAATGCGGTGGTTCAGAATTCAAATATCCAGGGTCTGTCCCTAAAAGTTAATGCTCTATCGTGCTGGAAATATGCCCTACACCAAATCCAATCCTAAACCTACCTGATAGTGTTAACAAATGCAAAACTGTTATAAAAACGTATTTGTTGATGCAACTGTGCCATTTTAACTCCCTTATATGTAGATTTGAACTGCTTTATCAAACAGTGATTACACAGGATTCAAGCGGAGCTCCTTGCCTCCTATGTACTTTTCCGTACTCCGTGAGCTACCGAACAATTTGACCATCTATGAAAACCCATTGATACAAGGCTTGATATGTGCAATGCTAATGTTCAAAAGCATCAGTTTAAAAAAAATCCCAGCATATTAATATTGTTTTGAAGTCGTAACATGATATTCTTCAAGTGATTGTTCGGAAATTACGCTTTATTAATCAAAACTCTGTAATTTGTGTTAAAAGGAGTAAAAGGGTCCGAGTTTTACTGCCTCTAGTGTTTGTTTCTTTTGGAAACTGCAGTGATATGTAGTTATTGGTACATATTTCGCTATATGCTATGAGACCAGGTACGAAAAAAACTAATTGCACTGCAAAACAAAAATTAACTCTTTATTAAGGTGAGATATGCCACCCAGGCATATTTAAACTGAGAGATGGTGCATAATGCGTCTGAATGATTCATAGTTATTAAACATTAATGAATGGGCTTTAAATGTTTCAAAATGTTCATGTTTTTGGTGCATCTCATATTCTTGTGCTTTTCCCTGAATGATAAATTGGCTTGATTTCCATCCCAAAAAAACAGCTCATATGAATAACTGTAGTACACTGCATAGGCAGCAAAATAACATTTGTGTTGTTTTCACTGGCAAAGACATGGAGGCTCAATACATATGCCTTTGCTTTGCTTTTTTCAAATGATACTTTTTTATAAGACTTTGTTTTGATTAAAATAGCGCTTGAGTTCGTTCTTAAATCTTTCCTCCCCAAAGGACAAAGCAAAATACTTATCATATTACAGCAAGCATAAGTGACAAAATTAAAGGCAAGGAAATGATTTTTGTCCTCATCAGTGGAGCGAAGACGTGTTCGAGCCAATTATGGACTGTTTCCTTTTGTAAATGTATCTGAAGACAAGAAGGGATGCGAGAACAGAGGAGAAAATAGGTGACTTAACATCATCTGCTTAAAGCCATGTGCTTTAAAAGACCGAAAACATATTCCACAGTTTTACTGTATGCGTCATTAGTTTTAATAAAAGCTGTTATTTATTTGTTTTGGTTTTTTTATTTATTTGTTTATGCTGTTCATTTGAGAATATGGAAGGTCACAACAAAACTAAATGAAACTTATGCACAACAAATACATCCAAAAAATACCTACCCGGCTACCCGGGTGCCACCAACCCCCTTACCGGTTACATTTAGACGAAACCTACGCTCCCTTTCTCCTTCCCATCTTTCTCTGTAGTATCCTCCCTCTTTTCCCTCACCTACCCATTTCTCATCTCTGGATGTGAATGCTGCTATTGACACTTTATGCTCTACCTTAACCTCTTGTCTAGACGGACATTTGTCCTCTCTCCTCCAGGCCAGCATGGACTGCCCCTTCTAACACCTGGTTATCTGATGTTCTTCGTGAACATCGGACCAGACTCCGAGCGGCAGAGAGAAAATGGCGAAAATCAAACTATCCGTCGGACTTGAGTATGTATCAATCATTGCTTTCATCTTTCTCCGCTGAAAGTCCACACTGCCAAATCGTCACATTTCCATAACAAGATCAACAGCGCTCCAGATAAGCGTATCTCTTCAGAACATTCAATTCTCTCCTCTGTCCCCTTCACCACCTCCCACCACTTCTATAACAGCTGATGACTTTGCAACTTTTTTTACAGACAAAACTAAAACAATAAGTAGTCAGTTTTCACCTCCAAACAGGACCTCCAACCAACCACATCCACTGCTCAAACTCCCAATCTTCTCCTTGTGTCCCCTACTGAGGTGGGAAGTATCTTAACTTCTTCTCTCCAGCCATCCTACAACATGTCCTCTAGACCCAATCCCCTCGCACCTTCTCCCAAGCAATCTCTCCCACCACTCTTACCAGCACTCACAAACATCATCAAACACATCTCTCCTCGCAGGCATCTTCCCCACTGCATTCAAGCAGGCTCGGGTAACCCCACTGCAGAGTGGAAGTAACGAATTAACATTTACTCGCGTTACTGTAATGAGTAGCTTTTTTGTGTACTTGTACTTTTTTAAGTAATTTTTTTAATCTGTAATTTTAACTTTTACTTAAGTTATATTTTGTGTGAAGTATTGTACTTTCGCTACATTTTAAAAACACATGCGTTACTGAGTAAAAAAATCGCTCTGTGGAAACTACAGCAGTAAATAATGGGCAGAAGAAGAAACTGGTGCTAAAATCACAAGAAAGATGCAGACGGACAAGACAGGCGTTAATGGTGCAGACCCAGCTGAAAAACCAGACCCCGTCGTATTCTGCTGAGTTGAACTCGAAGGAATGAAGTGAACCCTGGCCAATATCATTGCTCTATATGCAGTGTACGCTGTGTTTGCTCGGGAGACCGAACTAGCAGCTTATAACATCTCGACATCAACCCTTCGCAAGCATGTAGAGGTAACGTAAGGTAAATACTTACATCATTGCAATTGGTGGTTAAAATGAAGCTTTGACAGTTTAACAAAAGGTTTTTGCACAAATGAGCCAAAAAGACCAGTGGTGGCAGGGTGTGCAATATCGTCTGTGATAAATAATAATTGTTGTTTTAACGTGTGCGTTTGACATTATCAGTATTTTGCCAAAAACCAAACAAATCACTCTAAACAGTGTGCCGTGAAATCTAGTAGATTAGACCACTAGTGCGTGCGCGAGCATTTAGGGGCCGCTCACATATCGCGTCTTTGCGCGCTCAAAATTCGTTATTTTCAAATGTAGGACGCGCGGATGCGCGCTCATAATGGAAGTGACGCGCTCGTTTTTTTCCAGGCGCGGTCCGCGCCGCACTCGATATAAAAACATCTCAACTTTTCAGAATGCCGCAAGCGCACCGAGGTCATGTGACGAAATGTCCCTTCTTGTGTAACGGAGAGCGCAGCTGATGGTTGCTTAGCAGCGACAAACGTTTTCCACGCGTTTTTAGGCGCGATATGTGAAACTGCGATATGTTTGAACTGCGTGATTCAGTCTGTTAAAATGCGTTTAGAATGATCACAAAATTGAAGATATAGAAGCAGAAAATGTATATATTTATATAATTTAATATAGTAAGGTCAACATCACATGAAGAATGCCGTTTTTTCTCAAAAAAATCACCATGATTACATAGGCCTGTAGTTTTCTTTTTACAACAGTTCAAAAAACAAGAAGTTAATTAAGAGACTTAAGTTTTAGACACCATATTACCTGTTTTGCTCTATTTTGACAACAAAAATAATTCCAAACACAGTTTTTGCGTCTCTGACTCTGAGCAATGACGTGTTTTATTCCTTGAATTAACCGTTTAAAATGATTTGCTCAACCGCAATGATTCGCTTATCAGTGACTTTGCTGACACCTACTGGTGGTTTTAATTTAACATGTATCAAGTATCTTTTGACTTATACATTTTTTTAATTTCAAATGACTATTTAACATTCGTGACCCTGGCATGGAGCACAAAACCAGTCTTAAGTCGCTGGGGTATATTTGTAGCAATAGCCAACAATACATTGTATGGGTTACAATTATACATTTTTCTTTTATGCCAAAAATCATTAGCATATTAAGTAAAGATCATGTTCCATTAATATATTTTGTAAAGTTCCTACTGTAAATATATCAAAACTAAGAGCTTAATTTGAACAACTTTAAAGGAGATTTTCTCAATATTTTGATTGTTTGCACCCTCAGATTCCAGATTTTCAAATATTGTCCGATCATAACATACCATACATCAATGGAAATATGATTTATTCAGCTTTCAGATGATGTAAATCGCAATTTAGGAAAATGGACCCTTATGGTTTTGTGGTTCAGGGTCACATTTTATGTCTTATTTATCAAAACATTATTTCTGCATTTGTAACTGCAGGCTAAATGCATTCATGTCAGTGTGTAATACATCTATGCCACTTCAGATGAAGCTTCTGTGTTTCCTCTGCATTGCAAAGATTAATTTTGTTGATACTGATTTAATTTGCCGGTAACAGCCCAAATGTCTTATTATTCTAATTAACCGATTCATTTAATTAAAAACACCTCGTTTGAGATTTATAGGCCCATATCCCAGGTGTGTCAAACTCAGTTCCTGGAGGGCCACAGCCCTAAAGAGTTTAGTTCCAACCCTGCTCCAACACACACCATGTAGTTTTCAAATAAGCCTAAATGATTAGTTTAGCTGGATCAGATGTGTTTAATTAGGGTAATATCTACACTGTGTAGGGCTGTGGCCCTCCAGGAACTGAGTTTGACACCTTTGGTCTATCCCATTTTTCCCTCCCATTGTTAAAATGTAACAATAAAATGTAAGTACTTTTTACTCAGAGTAAATTTTAAATGAGCTACTTTTTACTTTTACTTGAGTATATTTTTAGACTGGTACTTTTACTTGTACTTAAGTAAAATTTCAGTAATGTAATGGTACTTTTACTTGAGTACAATATTTTTGTACTCTTTCCACCTCTGCCCCACTGCTCAAAAAACCTACATTAAACACTTCTCTTTTAGAAAACTACAGACCTGTCTCTCTCCTTCCATTCATTGCCAAAACACTCGAACGAGTTGTCTTCAACCAAGTCTCATTGTTTATTTCACAGAAAAACAAACTGGACGCTAAACAGTCAGGTTTCAGGAGTGGCCATTCAATTGAGACTGCACTACTCTCAGTCACTGAAGCCCTGCGAATTGCAAAAGCTGATTCCAAATCATCAGTCCTCATCTTGATGGATCTGCCTCCGCTTTACACACTGTCAATCATCAGATCCTCCTGTCCACCCTCTCATCACTGGACATCACTGGGATTCCACTTTCCTGGTTTGAATCCTATCTCACTGGTCAGTCTTTCAGGGTGGCCTGGGGAGGGGAGGTATCCAAAGCACATAAATTGGTCACTGGGTTTCCCCAAGGATTGGTTCTTTGACCCCTCCTCTTCTTCACATACACTACATTACTGGTTCCCATCATACAGACACATGGCTTCTCCTACCATTTCTACGCTGATGACACACAGCTCTAGCTCTCATTTCGACCAGATGATCCACGGTAACTGCACGGAGCTCAGGCTGCCTGGACAGACATCTCGGCATGGATGAAAGAACATCACCTACAGCTCAACCTGGCAAAGACTGCAGCTTCTTGTCTTCCCTGCCCTCCAACTCTACAGCATGACTTCACGATTCAGTTAGGTTCATCAACAAATACCCCATCAGCCTCGGTCAGAAATATTGGTGTAAACTTTGATGACCAGCTGACCTCCAAAGAGCACATTGCAAAGGACTGCTCGATATTGCAGGTTTGCACTACCACCAACATCAGGCCCTTGCTGACAGAGCATGCTGCACAACTCTTGTCCAGGCCCTTGTCATTCCAGGCTGGACTAACTGCAATGCTCTTCTGGCTGGACTTCCATCAAAACACAATCAAACCTCTACAAATTGATTCAGAATGCTAGCAGCACGACTGGTCTTCAACGAGCCCAAAGAGCCCATGTTACACCTCTCTTTATTGTGGTTGTGTGTCTATACAAAAACTGACTTTAAAAAACACACCTGAGAATATTCACTGGAATTAAATATGTGACAACTAACCCCGATCTCTCTTATAGTAGACCACCGTTAACACTTTCACATTATTAACAATGAACTATTGAGAGAATATGAAGCAAGCAGGAAATTGCACATTGTTTTAGCACACATGATGTAACTTGCATTTATTTACAATGAATCAAAAACTTTTTTTCTGATGTACGTTGAATAACAGACTTAAGAAATTGTGTTGGTAAAGGTGAAGATTTATTCTCATAGCAAAATATAGTTTAGCTTTCATTTTTCAAAGATCCCAATAAAATATATTTTACTCAGTTCGTTAACTGAGTGAAATTAAAATAACTTTATTAATGTTTAAGGTCATGACACATGAGTGTGTGTTGAATATTAGGGGGACAAAATTAAATAAAAACGGGACATTATATTGAAGGGTTGATGAAGATGTTGGTTTTCTACACCCTTATTTCCTTTGAAGCTCTTACTCTGGAGGTTAAACCCTTTGTAGGAATTATGGGATAAGGATGCACCCTTCAGAATGGATGCAACAGGAGTGAGATGCTCAGTCCTTCTCTCTCTACACACCTGCCTCTAATTTCAAATAATTTAGATCTTAATTATCCAGCTTTGCTGTGTTTGATTAGGGTGTGATCTAAACTCTGCAGGTAGGTTGATTATCCCTAT
>QVTF01021010.1:0-11868 GCA_003573665.1 Oxygymnocypris stewartii
ACCAACCAAGCAACAATCAACCAACCAACCAACCAAGCATCAACCAACCAACCAACAACCAAAAAATCAACCAACCAACCAATCAACAACCAACCAACCAACCAATCAATCAATCAACCAACAACCAACCAACCAACCAAGCAATCAATCAACCAAGCAATCACCAACCAACCAACCAACCAACCAACCAACCAACCAAGCAATCAACCAACCAACCAACCAACCAATCAACCAACCAACCAATCAACCAACCAACCAACAATCAACCAACCAACCAATCAACCAAAAATCAACCAACCAACCAATCAACAACCAACCACCAATCAAACCAACCAACCAACCAACCAACCAACCAACCAAACAACCAACAACCAACCAACCAACCAACCAATCAACCAACCAATCACCAACAACAACCAACCAACCAACCAACCAACCAACCAACCAACCAACCAATCAATCAACCAATCAACCAACCAACCAAGTACCAACCAATCAACCAACCAATCAACCAATCTAATGTAATGACTTGACGTATCAGTCATGTCAGTCCAGGATGAGTTAGAGGTCAAAGGTAAATGTGAACATGAGCTCAAAACTGACCCTTCTTCCTGACTTAACTGTGCACAATTATATTTCATGTTAGACTAAAAAAATAATAATATCCTGTCAAATTGTCAAAATACTGTTTTGTTTTGTGCTTCATGTTCACAGTTAGGGGAACAGTTCTAAAGTGTTACACAGATTTGAGTAACACTTTAGAACTGTTCCATCAATAACTACAAATAACAAATGTAATATTAAAATTATACGATTAACTAACAAGAATCTATGATTAATAAATGAGTAAATAATAATGCTTAGCTGAATATCTTTTAGCTAATTAGTAACTACTATTAAAAAGCAAAACTCCCAGAACTACTAAGAAACTACATACAGTTTCATAATTAATGTGAATCTAAACAATAACTAATGCAGGATAATTTAACATTTTAACCACTACGTTAATATTTAACCACTTTCATAATCAATAGGTAAAAGCAGACTTATGAATTGGTTAAGCTGTAAATAATTACATATTATTAGTTACTTTACAGAAATATTTAATAATTCTGGACGGTCACACTTTAGCTTAAGGTCCAACTCTCACTATTAACTAACGATTAACAACGACATTTACCTCAAAAATATGGTTCTGCTTATTAATATCCAGTACGGTTAAATTAAGTTTAGGTATGGGGTTTTCTTAAGGGATCGAAAATATGCTCATGCAGAATAATGCATTAATATGTGCTTTACAAGTTTAACATGCCCGCAATATACATGCTAATAAGCAACTAGTTGATATTGAGAACTGGTCACACTTTGATTTACACTTTACCCAAGAAAGTACTGGGAAGTACAAGTTACCCAGGTTAGGGTTATGTTTAGTGGTAGGTTCAGGGTTAGTACTAATTATTACCCTGTTATTGCTATAATAAGTACATTTGCACACACATTGCACACTGTAAAATAAAGTGCTGCCTGAGATCTGATCCCTAAACTAAAGTGTTACTGAAGTAATTATATGTAATGCATTATTCCCATTAATTATGAAACCGCATGTTTTAATAATAGTTCTCAGTATGAATAATAGTGGTTATTAATTAGCTAATAGTGAATTACCAGATTGAACTGAATGTTGTTACTTACTAATTCATTAATCATGGTCTGTTGTTAGTTAATAGAAGTAACTAGAATGCTGTGTTCCTCTGTAGTGGTTCATTAATGACAGAATAGTACTATAACGTGTACTAACAAATCTCTTATAATAAGTAATAGTAATAGCCAGCACTACATTGTCCTACAGAAGGATACTGCAACGTCCTTCAGAGTTGAAGTTTAAGTCAGCCATTATCCTCTGTTCCAGTAGCTCTTTCAGCAATTTGAGTGATAAAAGAAGCATAAACGATCCTCTACGTTACCCATACACATCACAAATCTGTTTCTTTACTATCTGTCAGTCATTCTGAGAGCTTTAAGGATTTGACTCTTCATGAAACTGACCTCTAATGTCACAGCGCTCGCTCTTCTTAATGGACTGCGTATCATCTGAGTGGGTTGACAAATATATACGTGTCCTTGGTTCTTTCTATTTCCATTTCGTTCAGGCAAAGTATTGTCTTCTTGTCTGACAGATGCAACAGAGGGTTCTTGCACTACTGCACTTACTGTAAATAGCTTTTTAATAGCTATTTGACTGTACAACCGCGTTTAACTATCAATACATGTTTCTGAAACACCATAAGCGCTAACCTAGAGGTGTAGTTAGAGAAATCTATGGCAGGACGGGATGTGTTTTTAACGCTGCTGTTGTTTCAATGCATTCAGTGCCATAAAAATGAAAAGCGGTTCTCGTCTGTTCAATATAAAGAGAGTCCCAACAACGGTGCAGATTAGGGGCAGTCAAATCTAAGCAGCTCTTACCTCGGGGTCTGGTATCTGTGCAGCAGCGTTGAAGATGTGGTGTGAGATCACCACAGCCGTCACGCTCATCAGCAATGGGACGAGGGTAGGCGGTTGATGCCTAGGCCCCTCCATCGCCATTTTCCCTCTTCTTCTCCCGCGTCTCATCCCTCCCCCTGCTGCTTCTGTCTGCCTGGAAGACTGCGCAGGACCACAATGGTGCAGGTGATTGATGGACGTTCAGTGTGAAATTGCCACAAGCTCCCCTGCATGAATGCTGCTCTGGTCTCTTGCTGTCTTGATGCTTCCAAACAGAGATACTACGCTCTCCGTCCGCCTGAGCCCGACCCAGAGAGCCAGCCGCTCGGCTAAAGGCCATTAATTAATGAATAGCCCCGGTGTCGTTTACAGCCCTGCCACCCGGTGCACGGAGAGGTTACAAGAGTCGTGGGGGGAAGGGACTTACACGGAAAGACACGAGTGGATCAGAGGAACTGTGTAACACACTCTGTATTTTGAGCTCACACTCATTGTTGATGTAATGCTTGCTATGCATCTGCGTATCTACTGCATCAGATTTTCCAATAATCATGTGAACACAAGTTGTTTCACTGAGATAAGGACAATTTAGACTTTTTTTTCCAACATAGGCTCATTGTAAAATCATGCCTCTACATACGTTTTGTGAAAAAACTAACCTATACACACAATCAGTGCATGTCGTCCCGCTGAAAACAACAATTTATATTCTATTATATTTCCTTTTCACACAAAATTCTGATGAATCAATAATATGTTGTTTTTAGCATGGTTTTCCCGCATAACACATATGGCAAAAATAAGATCTTTCTGGCCAAAATATATTTTTTAGTGTATGTATATTTTGTATATAAATGTTTATAGTGTATATATAAATGTATATTTCTAAAATATATTTGTTAAAAATCTATTGGTAGAATAATATATTTAAGTTAATATATTTTAAATAATTTTTGAAAACATTTTAATAAATAAATATACTTATAATTTTTTTGTACCATTTGGTAATATATTTAAATATTATTATTATTTTCTTTTTTTTTGACGTATGGGAATACTGTTATGCCATCAAAACACTTTTACCAGTGATGATTTGTACACTATAATGCATTTTGTTGTTTGCATCACATAACATGCTTCATGAAATGGGGTTTATACACTATCAGTCAGGTTTAGGGTTGGGTTTCGGTTTGTTAGTATGTTATTTTAAATGCAATACAGCATTAACCTTGACATTTCATTTATGAACTGCAATGATACGCACAACAACCAACGCAATGAAACATTCGTTTTGTTCACATCTATGCTTTGTTTAGAATGTAACATAATGAAAGTTCAGATGAAAGTAAAGAGCATTTGTGTTAGTTCTGCAAACCTCTTGACTCAGAATAAAGGCCGTGACACACCAAGCCGACTGATCTCACTGCAAAGACCACAGCCAACGGCCAATTAACACGTTCATCCTGCACCTGCATGAGAGGAGATAACCTCCACAGCAGGAGGCAGGAGTATTCACCATTAAAGAGAAACCAGAACTAGGACTGCGGATCTACAAACCATAAACGTGCTGCTTACCATTTTCAATATAATCATGTTGATCACTTTCTTCAATATGAAATTTATGCACATATTGGATGAAGATTTTGACGAAGAACTGTGTTCTGTTTCTGTGCATTTAACACACACACACACATACATGCACCACACACACCCACACACACACACACGCACGCGCACGCAGCACGCACAGCACCACGCACGCACGCAGCCACACACGCACACACACACACACACACACACACACACATATTGACATATATAACACCAGCTCTGTTTACCGTGTGATATGCAATCAGACTCTTGAGAAAAGGCCTGACACAAGATATGACCGCACAAGATTCAAAAGTTAAGCCTTTATTTCATCCTTTCAATCAAAGCCTTATTCATTTATGGATCAGTATATAACTTAAAAAACAGACTCGATTAACTCAGAAATATTCCTGTCTGACAGAAAGTAAAAAAGCTATTTCCAAAGACAACTTCTCAACTGAATTTGATCTTTTTCTGTACACAGCCTCTTAACCCACACAGAAACAGATCAAC
The DNA here is from genome assembly GCA_003573665.1 of Oxygymnocypris stewartii. NCBI lineage: Eukaryota > Metazoa > Chordata > Actinopteri > Cypriniformes > Cyprinidae > Oxygymnocypris > Oxygymnocypris stewartii. The sequence goes on from QVTF01021010.1 coordinate 4,588, forward strand.
ATTTAGCTGATTTAATGTACAATTCTTCAAAGTGTGAGAGTATTGTGACAGACTTGATTCATACTTCTATTACAAGCCTCATATCTTTATGCGATGCCTCAATCATTGGGCACAGCACTGGATATGACTCATGACTGCTCTTGTAATTTCTCTCTGTGCTAAAGCTGTACAGCTCAACAGTATTTTACCATTTATTACCACTTAGACACAACTTAAGCAAAAACAGTATATAAAAGGATATATTGATGTGAGTGGAATCACTGAAAGACACCGCGCGCGCAGAGCGTTTGTGTGTGTGTTGTGTGTGTGTGTTTGTGTTTGTGTGTGTGGTGTGTGTTGTGTGTGTGTGTTTGTGTGTGTGTTGTGGTTGTGTGTGTGTGTGCTGTGTGTGTGTGTGAGAGAGAGAGAAAGAGAGAGAGAGAGAGAGAAGAGATAGAGAAAGAGAGAGAGAGAGAGAGAGAGAACTGGAGATAACCTGTAAAAATGAAGTCTGAAGATTTCCAGCAATAAATCAACAGCAGCCTTTCCAAAAAGGTCAATATTTGTAATATTCAATTTTTATAATAGTAAAACTGGTCAAACACTCTCAAATGTTCTACTCCAGGTTAATACAATTACAGTTTATGATATATAACACCGTATATCTTTGTTTTGGTGGACTCAGCGTGCAATGGCTTACTTATAACTTTAGTCTTTATATACTAACTAAGATAAGATGAACTAAAAAAAGATTGTCAAAATTAAATTTAACACCACTTTGTATTGTTTTATAAGATCTAATGTTATGTTTAAATGTAGCATACATTTTATTTATGCATGCCTTTCAAGACACGCAAGGACACCTTACAAGTAATAAAATACATAGGCAAAAAAATCAATATGCAAAAATATACAAATTAACTATATCCAACTGAATGTATATCTTGATGTAAGGTGCTCCAAAAACGTGGAACTAAAAGCTCTACATCCCATAGTAGTCAAACATACAGAAGGTGCAAGAAGAGTTAATGACAGGGATGGGGGAAGTGACTACACATGGAGAAGATCAGTGAGATATGACGGTGCTAAATATGAAGTGTGAATCTAAGTCAAATCTTAAACTGGAAGCCAGTGGAGTTTTGTAAGGACTGCTCAGTCAATGGTGACCACTGCTGAATTCTGGACAAAAGCTTGTGTGAAACCACTGAGAAGAGAAATACAACGGTCACTAAGATGTAACTAATACACAAAAATAGGTAATTGCAACCTTGTATCTCACAATTCTGACATTTTTCTCGCAATTCTGACTTTTCTCTGAATTATGAAGTATAAACTTGAAATTGCGAAATTGCTGAATTACTAAATATTCTGAATTCTGAGGGAGAACAGACTTGCAGTTTTCTTACAATTGCGAGTTTCTATTCACATTAGGACTTTATAACTCCAAATTACGAGTTTATATCATGCATTTATAGTTTTAACTCACAATTTCAAGTTTATATCACAAAATTCTGACTTTCTAATTTCTAATTCTAACTTGCAATTGCAAGTTTATATGCAATTCTGAGAGAAAAAGTCAAAATTCGGAGACAAAAAGTTATTTTTTATGCAGTGGCAGAGGGCTTCCATATCAATTATAAGCTGCAAGAAATACAGTAGATAAGATGATTAACATTTTGCATGTGATGATACACCAACCGCATAACGTTATTTACTTAATGCATAAATGACTTAAGAAACCATAATTTTGAAATATACTACACATGAAATGACACATCACTGTCCTGAGAGATAACACCTGCATCTGAAACATACCTGCTCATGTTCCAATCAGAAAAACATCTCTCTGTCAATCATCGCTTTGACATCAGACAAGCTGTTTGTCAAATAAAGGAAGATGGATGAGTGTTCGGAAACTCATTATTCTCATCATTAGTGGTGTTTGTAAAGGCAAACGTCACAATGAATATCGTTCATCTGTGCTATGGCTAATAATGATTCCTCCAAATTGTGGTTCTTCTTAAGGATAGGTGTGCTATTACTTTTCCGAGTTGCTTTTTTGACCTGGTGGGTGATAAAAGTTGTGATTGGCCAACCAAGCAACCACACAGAACACCCTCATAGTAACATTAAGCAACAAAAAAACACAACATTGTATCATACCACAAATTTGTGCTGTCTATTAAAAGATCTCTCCATATCTTATTCCCAATATCTCTATCTGTTCAATCAGAAGTATTGATGGGTTTGAGAATCTGCTATTCTTTACTTTTGGGTTTTCCATCCTTCTTTCAAGGGATCTGACATTTCTGGGCTGTAATCCTCTCAGACCGTGATCATGCTGCTGAGAAGATGTGGCAGGAATACATCAGCGAACATTGGTTACAGCCTATACATCTCCACAGCTTGACTGACGAGGTTTTCTCCACTCTCTTTGAGAGCTGTAAGAGAAGATAATGAATAAACACAGCCAAATGTCATGCTAATGTTAAGATCTGGGGATTACGTGATGGGTGCTAATAACCCAACCTGCACCGCTCTTATGAAAAGAGGGGTGGGATTAGATATGAAAGTCATGCCTCTTCTGAATTACTGATTCTATCTCTGTCAGATAATACATCAGAGCGTGTGATTCTGCTTCACATAATGCAGCTGCTGCTTTTAGACTGGGATGAGCTCTTTCCAAGATAGACTAGTCGGTCTGAACAAGTAGGGGCAACAAATTTGGCTTTTAGCACATCCATTTAACACACGTCTGGTACAAATATATAAGTCTAAGACCCTAAAAGAAAGTGAAAGCACTAACATATGGGACACATTGTAAGCTGACTGCTTACAATGATGTGATCATGACGCTATCTGTTCTAATCATAACATACAGGTGCATCTTAATAAATTACAATGTGGTGGAAAAGTTGTGCACAAATTGTGAAACTCGTGTATTAAATAAATTCAATGCACACAGACTGAAGTAGTTTAAGTATTTGGTTCTTTTAATTCTGATTCACATTTAACAAAAACCCACCAATTCACTATTGACACCCTTCACAAGGAGGATAAGTTATTAAAAATAACTACTTTTAGAGTGTGACCGTGAACACAGCTATACAGCAAAGATCCAAACAATGCGGGAAACCAGATGATAAAACACATTCAGAAACTCACTGAACACCTTGCTCTCAGAAAAGGAGAAATATAGAATAGAAAGATTTTTTGAAATAATCATTTCTGAACAGTCGACCAGACTTTCTTCACCTGTCCCCATTAACACGGGAAGTATGGGTGCTGAGGGTGCTGCAGCACCCCCTGGCGTGTAGCCCAAGAAAAAAACGGGGGTGCAGTGTTTAAAAATAAATAAATGAATATTTTTTTAAGAGAAAATAAATAGAACTCATTTTATTAACTTTTATATTCATTAAAAAGTATAGAAAAAAAGAAGCCTAAGCCTACGATGACAATAAGTAACAGTAGAACATGAATTAAGTTGAATCAATATGATTGTGAAATACGTTTCAACCTAAACTCATTGTTTTATTATTTTTATCTTCTTGTTTTTATTGCTGTGAATGATTATTTCACATTCTTTTATGTAAAGCACTTTCAATTACCAATGTGTATGAAATGTGCTATACAAATAAACTTGCCTTTTTGATCATATTATTACCTGCACCGTGCCCAAATCAAGAATTAACGACCATTTCTACAGCAATTACAAAGATACAGCAGAGAAAGATCGAGAGCGTTTATTTACCTGAGCAGAAAACATTCTCACATCTGCAGCGCTTATTTTGATCTTTAACGTTAGGTATGTCCTATTCTTGGAATGAAATAATGCTTAAGGTTGATTCGGTATTAGGCTACTCTTAATGAGAAAAAAACACATGTCAGTACAAGTAGCTTATATTAAACATAAAACTTGTATTAACTGACTGAATAAGACATACCCGCGTTGTAACAAATAAATAAAGGTTTTTGGATTTCCCCCTCACTTCAAACGAATGCTTAGTTTGGCTCATTATTGTTATTAATAATAATAATAATAATTTAGGTTATAGCCTACAATGACAAATTAATTTAGGCCTGTGTTAAACTTTGAACTTTTATTAACAATATGAATAAGGGAATTATGTTTTACCTGCATTGTAACACAAATAAATAAACGGTCTTTGGATTTCCCCTTTCTTTAAAACGATCGTAGTTTGGGGTTCATTATTAGCTTATTAATTAATACACATCAGCCATAAAATAGTACAATGGCAAATTTGCATAGGCCTATATTAAACATCTAACTTTTATTAACAAAATGAATGAGACAGATATAGCTTACTTGCATTGTAGGTCTTTTCTCTCTTTTAAAACAAATGCGTTGTGGTACATTGTTTTATTTATTTATTTATTTTCTTCATGAAAACAGCAACAATAAAGACAAACTCGCTTATATTAAACAAATAAATGAAACTTTTATTAACAAAAATTGCGCTTTTGGATCATAGTGTCTCGCATCACTCTTGACACGTGACCAACCCCCCCACCCGGTTCTATTTCACAGCCCCCCTTGCTCAAAATAGGTTCCCGCGGCTATGCCTGTCCCTCTTTCTTCATAGAATTTATAAACGTTATATACAGTATGTGAATGACATCACTAGCTTACTTGGCAGTAACACAGTGCTTGAACATGACCCATCTGTGCATCTGGGGTTCAAACCTCACTAATGTCTTCTGCTACTTAGATAAACGATTTAAACTCTTATAACAGATTGGAGATGAAAATAATAGCAGATTTCTCTTGCTTTAAATAAATGCTAAAAGATGAGATGAAAAATGATCTTCAGCAAGAAATTTAATGAAATATTCAGTGATAACTTCCTAAGATTTGTGAATTTTGGTACATTTACGTTTCTATTTAGTGTTGATGTGGTGACTAATAACGTGTGGAAGCTTTTAATGCATGCATGTGATAATTAGCCCCACTCTCTCTTATAGTCAGTCTTAACGAAGCTCGTTGGTTTAGGATTGGTTTAGGGTTGGTTTAGGATTGGTTTAGGATTGGTTTAGGGTTTGTTTAGGATTGGTTTAGGGTTGGTTTAGGATTGGTTTAGGGTTGGTTTAGGGTTGGTTTAGGATTGGTTTAGGATTGGTTTAGGGTTGGTTTAAGATTGGTTTAGGGTTGGTTTAGGGTTGGTTTAAGATTGGTTTAGGGTTGGTTTAGGATTGGTTTAGGATTGGTTTAGGGTTGGTTTAGGATTGGTTTAGGGTTGGTTTAAGATTGGTTTAGGGTTGGTTTAGGGTTGGTTTAAGATTCGTTTAGGGTTGGTTTAGGGTTGGTTTAAGATTGGTTTAGGGTTGGTTTAAGATTGGTTTAGGGTTGGTTTAGAATTGGTTTAGGGTTGGTTTAAGATTGGTTTAGGGTTGGTTTAGGATTGGTTTAGGATTTGTTTAGGATTAGTTTCGGGTTGGTTTAGGGTTGGTTCAGGGTTGGATTAGGATTGGTTTAGGGTTGGTTTAGAATTGGTTTAGGGTTGGTTTAAGATTGGTTTAGGGTTGGTTTAGGATTGGTTTAGGATTTGTTTAGGATTAGTTTCGGGTTGGTTTAGGGTTGGTTCAGGGTTGGATTAGGATTGGTTTAGGGTTGGTTTAGGGCAGGGTTCCTCAAATCTTTCCCTGGAGAGCCATTCTGCTGCAGAGTTTAGCTCTGATCAAACTCACCTATCTGTGATGTTCTAATGATCTTGAAGACTGTGATTAGCATGCTCGGGTGTGTTTGATTAGGGTTAGAGCTAAACTCTGCAGGAGTGGGTCAGATTTGAGGATGCCTAGTTTAGGGGGTCCAAACCTGTTCCTGGAGGGCCGCTGTGCTGCGGTTTTGTCACAACTCTATTAACAACCCTTGAACCAGCTAATCAAGGTCTTCAGACTCAGTAGAAACTTCCAGATAAGTGTGTTGGAACTGGTTGGAGCTAAACGCTGCAGGATATTGGCCCTCCAGGAGCAGGACTGGACACTCTTTGTTTAGGGTCATGTCCAGCAGGCACCAGGCCCAAAACAACTCCAAGCAGGCTACAGCTTCGTATTATAGCAACTATGTATAACATAAGAGAATATATAATCATCCGTAGATTATTTATTTGCCAAGCGATGGTCATTTTCTGCAAATCTGTGTCAGTACTGAAGGGATTCGGTCGACCTGATTCAGCTGTATTTGTAGACAATGTAGTTGATGCAAAACTATATTGAATTAAAAAAATCATCTGTATATTTGGATGTTTCTCAAGCAAAGCAAATTTTAAAAGTCCATTGAAAGCACATTGTCTCACATTTTTGGCATAGGTACACATTATTTGCCTTACGAGCTGGGGAGTGAACACTTTTTGAATTTGAATATCAGGGTAAATTGTACTTGTCTTCTGTGAAACACAGGTATATTTTATAGCTTCTAAAGGGAACTATTAATAATAATAAAAAAGACATTTAAACAAAACAAGAACAATGTACACATATTATTCATACTGTTCAAATGTTTTCACCCCCCAGCACTACGTATATTTATGTTTCCTGTCAGTGAACATTTTTGTACTAGTTTAAACTTTTGTAATAGTTTTGTAATATAAGTACAAATTGTTAATATCAATAGTCCCTCAGTTGTCATCATTGTGAAAAGATATATCTAAAAATCAGACAATCATTCCTGAGAAGGGTTCAAATATGCAAGATGCTGTAAACGTAAAACTTTATTGTAATAGTTCACTTTAGACATACTACAAACAGTAAGTAACTTTGCAACTACATGTCAGCTAGCAGTCATTAGAGTATTAGTAGACTGTCTGCTTAATATCTTCTAACACTTTATTTTAATGGGTCCACAACATACAACATACTGACCATGAGAAACTTTACAAGTATATGTCAACTTATTCTACAAACCCTAAACCTACCCTACTGAGAGTTAGTAGACATGTAGTTACAAAGTTATAGATAGTAGAATGTCTAAAGTGGACTATTGAAATAAGGTGTAAGCAAAGTAAACCATTCATTGGGGCCATTTTTATCCATTTAGTTTAGTTTTTTTTATCGTTTGGAGCATACGTAAACCTCTGTTATGTAAAATGTCTTATCCAGGGCTGCATTTCCCAAAAGCTCCTTAAGCATTAATTGATCGTAGCTCCATTTGAACCAACTTGAAATAAAAAAAATAAAAACACTAAAAAAACCAACAAAAAAAAACATGCATTTTGTATGATCTTATTTTGGTTAAATAAAATTTTGCAGATTCTGCATGGGGAATACAGTATATATGATTAGGCT
>QVTF01021011.1:0-21774 GCA_003573665.1 Oxygymnocypris stewartii
GAGACACAGACACACACATACACACCACACACACCACACACACACACACACACAGGAGACAGACACAACACACACACACACACACACACACACACACACACACACAGAAAGAGACAGACACACACACACACATAGAAAGAGACAGACACACACACACCAACACACACACAGAGACACACACACACACAGAGAGACACACACACACACACACACACACACACACACACACACACAGAGAGAGACAGACACACACACACACACACACACACACACACACACAAAAAAACAACACACACACACCACACACACACACACAGAACAACACACACACACACACACACACACACACACACAGAAACACAGACACACATACCACACACACACACACACAGAAACACACACACACACACACACACACACACAGAAAGAGACAGACACACACACACACACACACACACACACACAAGAACACACACACACACACACACACACAAACCACACACACACACACACACACACCACACACACACAACACACACAGAGAACACAGACACACACATACACAACACACACACACCACAACACACACACACACACACACAACACAGAGACACACACACACACACACACACACACACACACACACACACACACACACACACACACACACATAGAAATATACATACACACAAACACACCCACACAGAGACACACACACACACAAACACACACACAAACACACACACAGACGCACACGTTTATAAGCCTTTTGAATAACAAGGCACAACAAAAGTGTTCTCATAAATCCCCTTCAGGTTGTAACACCTCTGTCATACCCATGCTATTACACAAACATGTGCCCTCATAACACACAACACGCACACAACACAAAACAATACATAAGATGTAAGGATATTACAACAGGACTGAATATTGTCAAACCAATGCTGTGCGTTTACAACCATTGAGGAAAGCATGATTATAAAGTACTTTGGGTGTACAACAATACACAGAGACTTTTAATCACGGTGGGAAATAAAAATTCAGTATCAAAGATGAACTCGTGCTCGGTGTCGAATGCGTTAGAAATCTATGGATAATATAAAGCCATGATCCTGAGTCATAAAATCTGATTTTTTTATTGTGTGTGATGTGGCAGTTTTTCATGAATCTTGATTGTGATTCATCAATTACAGTCTGTAGTACTATTTTCCATCTTAATTTTAAATATTTCACACTACATCAAAAAAGTCTGTAGTTTTTCTAATATTAGAAAAACTCAATTCACTGTAAAAAACACAATTCACTTTTGCGTTGATTCCGGGTTAAACCGGTTTTCAGAGATGTGTAGTCCTTCACATTATCCACTGAAAGCACCTCTGATACTCACATCATCTTTTACTGAGATATGATCGAGTTACTCAAAAACCAGTCTATGTGTTAGTGTGTCAAATTAATCTTCTATGGCATTGCATTCTTAAAAATTACGGTTCAAAAGGGGAATTTCACCCTGCCCAAAACACAACAGAGAGTGTAATGGGTTTAATGGCTTTAATGGGAATTGTATTGGTTTTAATGGAAACTATAATGATGTCTTCTGGTTTGTGATGGATTCTATTGGTGAGACGTTAAATCCTATTGAAAAAATGCCCAAAACACACTACAAAAAGTAATTTTGTAATGGTTTACTGGAAAAAAGCTAATGGTTTATAAAGGTATTTTAATGGAAGCCATTGGAATTTCTTGTGATGGTTTCTATTGGGCTTCTATTGTTTTTTTTTAGCAGGGCACCGATGTAATTTTGGCTCTAAAGAACATTTCAGTGATCAGCTCTTTAAAAATAGAAATCATTTTAATAATCTGGAGAACCCTTTTCCAATTTAAAGAACCTTTAGCCTAGAAAATCTTAAAGTTTGCATAGCGTCATTGTACGTTACATCTATTCCACATTGTTTTATTTGTCCTGTGTGCTCTGGTCTTATTTCTGTTATTGCTAAATCAGTATCAGATTTTGTTCATCAATATCCGAATCTCAGAGATATTGAGACGCTACCAAAGAAAGACCCACAAGTCCAAAATCTCAGAAATAACATTCAGTAAATCCTTACACACTACAGACTACACAACATCATCTATGTAGAGATGTACAAACCTAGCGTCGTTTGTGTGCTTCGAGTTAAACTGGCCCTGAGTCTCTGTGGTCTTTACAAATCCAGACGTGTATCAGTCATCTCTGCCAAGCGTCTTAGCCACTTGTTGTCTTATAATAAATACAGATAGCAGAAAATTATTGGCTGTAGTTCATGGGTGTGACGGGTTTCAATAGCTCATATAAGCCATGATGAACTCTAAATGATTGAATTAAGTTATGCAGTTCAAACTCAAAGTTCTCGCATTCACTACTGATTAATGAAAATACATGTCTGTCTGTTTCCGTGTTAATATTTGAATGAATAAAAATAAATTAATGCAATTCCATTTAATCTTTCCCCTATAATTTCTCCAATACAATACATATATCATACTCCTATAATATTACAAATAATCAAGCAATAAATTAACCTAATTGCATGTATCGGATAAAAAAAAAATATAATAATAATAATAATAGCAGTGTTTAGTACAAGCTGTGGATGAAATGGTGAATTGTTAGATGTACAAAAAGTGCAAATAGCAGCCTGTAACCTTCACAGCCCAGTTGTTTGTTGTTTCAGTCAACATGATTATGACTGCATACACAAAGCACAGCAAGAGAATAATAAAGCAATAACTGAGAGTGAATGAAGGGACCATCAAACACTAAGAAGAAATGTCCAAACCAGAGAACTTCCCAAACCAACACCCATGAAAGATAAAACTTTAATCACAGACACCAGTGCTGAAGAGCCAGATGAAGTCATGATCATAAACCTGGCCAGCTGGAGCTCAAGATGAGCATCTGCCCCGATCAGACCAAGCACTGAACATTAGACACCACTACAGATCGTTTCTGAGAAGCCCATTCCCTCCGAAACAACTGATAGATGCTCTGATAGACACCATTCACCAGATGAAAACATCTGCCCCGATCAGACCAAGCACTGAACATTAGACACACTACAGATCGTTTCTGAGAACGCACATTCCCTCCAAAACAACTGATAGATGCTCTGATAGACACCACTTCACCTGAAGAAGAAAAACATCTGCTAAATGCAGAAACCTAGACTTTATTCAGAATGGAATAACAGCATAATTATCTAGTTTTGAGTGTAAAATAACTGAACTTTTTGTCTAATCAAATAATGAGAAAACGATGAAATAAAGGTTCATTTATCCCACTGTAATAACATCCTACTAGTCTAGAACTTATGCATACATTTGGGGGGAACGCATTACAAGTAACGCGAGTTACGTATAATATTACTTTTCAAGTAACTAGTAAAGTAACGCATTACTTTTGAATTTACTAGAAAATATCTGAGTTACTTTTTCTCCATTTATTGATGACAGTGCGCTGAACATGATCTTACTGTAGATCTAATCTAGACTAAATATGAATGTGTATTAATTCATCTCACTCACAAAAAACAGATTCAGTATTCTTCAAAATGAATTAAAACAGTGAAATACAAACTCAGAATATGATGCAAACCTGCAATAATTAAATATGTTAAACAACACAAATATATCTAATCTCATTTATTAACCGATGTGTTTGCTGCTGATCTTTGATGATCAGTTCAATCATAATAATAATAAACATGACTTTAGATAAACTATCAATTGTGCTTCGTTGTTTTTTAATTGCTGAAGAGTGTTGATTTTCTTCTGTGTTCTTCTGTACAGACGTGATTTACTCGTCCTTCAGTCTGAGGTTTATTCATCACACTTTCTGATGTGAAAGGCTTTTATATTTGCTATAAATATAACTTATTGTATTAAAAACAAACAATCAAGCCCTGATCATATTTAAAAAGTAACGCGAAAGTACTGTAACGCATTACTTTCCATAAAAAGTAACTAAGTAATGTAATTAGTTACTTTTTTAGGGAGTAACGCAATATTGTAACGCATTACTTTTAAAAGTAACTTTCCCCGACACTAATCATACGCATACAGAAAACTGACATACTGTATATTTTATGGTGTGACAAAGGAGTCACACACAATCACAGTAACACGTGAGTGTGAAATAACCTGAAGAGTTTATTGGAATTACAATAGTTTTTATAGGCAAAGATAAACACAGTGGTAGCTGATTTCCTCAATATATATATATTTATCACTCTAAAAGTCTGTTATGAAATATGAAAAAAGGTGCAATAATTCCCTCACACAGTAACACAATCAATCAAATCTAGAAAAGAACAAGCTCCTCTCATTCATCATGACACTCACACTCACACACACACTTAAAAAAAGCGATAGAGCGAAAACAAGTGTTGCTTCAACTGTTCATTACAACAGCACTACATCTGTACAGAACTCGTACCGTTAATCATTCAGCCGTGGACAAGTCCTCATATCGTGTTCAATGCATTGTGTCATATTCAGACGATGGTTCGTTAAGGATGTTATCCTGTAATTTATTTCATTTATGTAACTTAATGATACAAGAACAATCTTGCGTTACAAGGTGCAAAGGTCTTGAAGCAACACCTCTGTGCTGAGACAAGGGCACAACACGGACCATAAGAGCAGCAGAAATATACTAATCCAAATATTTTCAGAGAAAAAATACAAAATGTGATGTTTTCATCAGTTATGTTACTGATACGATAATACATTGTAGTTGGGCGGTCGCAAATAGCTACAATTACGTCACATACAGTACAATGTTTGTTAAACATGCAAGCATAATGAAAACAACCAAACCTCCTTTTCTGAGGTTTATTCAAGTTTAAAAAGAAAACTGTTTAAAAACTTCTTGGAAAAAAAATTCCTAAATTATTTAGCAATAAATACTAAAGTACACCTTACGGTGGTATTAATTAAGGATATCGCAGGAATCTACAGCTCTCTTCACTTTTCCTCCATTGCCTTCTGCTCTAAAGCTTTCTGTGCTTCGTGAGGTTTGAGCATGTACTCTTTGTACATAGAATAGATCACGCCTGCAAACAAAGAAACAAAACATTGCATTAAACACGTCAGTCAGGGGATGTATGCGTGCATCTATCAAAGCACCTCACCTAAAGTCATCGCTCCCACCACGAAGGCCCTGCGCAGCGACACGCATGTGAATCAGGTGGACGGACATCTTCGTCTCTCCTCTGCTCTTCAGCTTGAACAGTCTGTATCCCCACAATGGCAAAGAAACCCGGCCAACCCTTAAGAGACGTCACAGCGAAACATGATGTATAAAACCGTTAGGGTGATGCTGTATATGTACAGAAGGGTATACACACGGTACTTTAATATAAAGCCATGTGACTTAATAACGAGATACAAACTGAATGCGTCCTGCACATCAAGGTCAAGGTCTCTTTATTTGTCACATAATAAATTATACAGGGTATAATTAGAAGTGAAATGTAATCGAATCAGGTCCGCTCAGTGGGACAGTGCAAAATAATAAATATAAAAATTATATAAAAGTAACAACACAAGAGCATATATATGGTAAAAAAAGAGAAATAAGAGTAAATGTGCAATGGAATAAAAGTGCAAAACAATAAGATGTGCAAAAAAATAACAGTGTACTGGGACTTAATAAATAGTAATGTGAATAAGAGGGATGTGCAGACGGGTGGTTCAGGGTATTGCACATAAAGGCAGCAATATTTGAGAATATGAGAATATTACAGTTAACAATGAGTCTTGTAAGTGTTACATGACTCTTGTAAGAGTCATGAGTGAATAATGTTTAATCGGTTTACCTGCGGGGACAAACGGATTCTCTTTGGCTTTTCTGATAAACTGGATTCATTGTCTTCGTATTCCACGGCAGTCATCTTGGCTAGAAGGCAATATTGAATAAAGATTAGATGTTATAAATTAAACGCCACCGTGCCATTCTCAGAAATGTTTTACACTAGATAAGCATAACTGACACATTCTCTAGCACACTTATATTTTGTGTCGTTACAGGTTTATATAAGCTGAATGTGTGTTATCTTAATTGACTGGTTAAATGTAACAATTTGACTCCACAGATTTGTACACACACACACACCACACACACACACACACACACACACACACACACACACACACACACACACACACCACACACACACATAAAGGAAAAGATGAAGAAAATCAATCAGTTGAACTGAAGATGACCGACTTGAGGTAAACTGATACTAATGACATGATATATGAAGGTCAAACAATGCACACGAGCCACTTAATAAAAGATTTCACACAGTTCTTACTTTTAAAACTGATGTACATATGTAAGAAAACATAAACAGTAAAAACTATCTTTTGGTTTACATCTTATTAACTTTCAATTAAAAGATGCGACATTTCCTCATGAGTTAGAAGTTACATTAGTCTCTGAGAGCACACAAAATCACTGTCGTTCTCTGTTATTAAACTGTAATGTTGTATTATATTAACAAAACAATCAGATATTAAGTTAAGGTTATAGCATACCTATTTAGGAGGTTTTGTTATGAAGCTGTCCTTCTCTGCCGATGAGAGCTGCGTGCGTGCGTGACTGTCAGTGCGTACACGGGATAGAGTGATGTAATATGCCATACGTCAAAGTGACGTAGATGCCCGTTTTTACAAAATAAAAGTCTTTTTTAAATGATTGTGCAGCGTAGCTGTTATATCAAACAATCAGAACAATGTGTTTCGGAAAAAATATCGTCTATTGTGTCTCAGAAAATTATAATAATTGGTTCCATTGAAAAAAACAACAACAGGTTATTATTATATACATGTATTAAATCATTTACGTTTTTTTAATTTGAAGAAGTAGGCATTTCAAACGACTTCCTTTCAGAGAAGGGGCGTGACCTTTGCGTGCCAGTGACTGAGCTCAGGTCAGAGTTCATGAAAGCCTGTACTTTCCCATTTATCAGCACAGACAGGAAATGACCCTGTTTATCTACGCCTCGTTTATTTTACGTTCATGTTAGATTGTGCAGTATTGTTTTTTATCACATTTTCGACATCTAATGTACCTTTTGAGGTATTGCCACTTTAATAGTCTGTATGAGGTATTTCTCTGTTGAACACATTACAGATACATGTATATTTACTGAAGTTCTGTTAAATCAACAGAGAATCAGTGCTGTACTGCTGCATCATTACTGTGTTTTATGGAGCTGCTGTTGAGTGCTGATATTCATCATCAACTTCAAAAAGCTCCACAGGAAAACACTTCCTCTGTAGAGAACTTGAGCTAAACAGTCATAATACTTTTGACGTTATTGAATAAACTGAAAACATGTACTTTAACGGAATTCAGAATAAATGAAGTATACTTTGGGATGTTTAATTTCTTCCAATTCTGCTATTCATGTTATAACGGGTTGAATACATAAGGTATCTGTATGTATGTCTAGCCTGAACTCAAAATTGACCAAATATTAAGTGTTCTGTACAATATGAACAAATGTAATGCTCAGCATCTGAACTGTAATCCTGAAATGAGTCGCTGGATGGCTTTTAGATAAAAGCTGAGTCACTGAATTTGTGTAATATAAGCACACATATGATACATAAAGTGTAAAAAATGAATGTATTATACATTACTATAAATTACATGCAGATATAGGCCTTTCATGTTACTTAAGCGTGCATTATGTTTTGCCAATATATATTGTACCTAGATGTTGACAAGTTTAGGCGACTCTTGCTTTATCGTTAAGGCAAAGTTGGGAAAACATACTCTCTTCTTTTTTATGTTGTAGGCCTTATAAAATATGATAAAATGATCAAATGTTATGATATGAAGCTTTTTCCGAAATGCATGTTTGTAAATGTTATAGGCTATTGTATAAAATATGCTCTATTGACAAATAAGGAAATAATTGTGTTGGAAAATTAAGAAACTGAGGTTTGGTTTTTCGGCATACAGTTCCTTTATTTATTTATTGTAAAATTTTCATATCTAATGTTTTCTTCTATTATTTCATTCCTTCATGTGATTGACCTGGAAAGTCACGGAGTCTTTCTGGGATTCTGAGAGTCACGATCCGATTTCGATTCTGGGAGTCACGATCCGATTTCGATTCTGGGAGTCACGATCCGATTTCGATTCTGGGAGTCACGATCCGATTTCGATTCTGGGAGTCACGATCCGATTTCGATTCTGAGAGTCACGATCGATTTCAATTCTGAGAGTCACGATCCCATTTCGATTCTGAGAGTCACGATCCGATTTCGATTCTGGGAGTCACGATCCGATTTCGATTCTGGGGAGTCACGATCCGATTTCGATTCTGGGAGTCACGATCCGATTTCGATTCTGGAGTCACGATCCGATTTCAATTCTGAGAGTCACGATCCGATTTCAATTCTGAGAGTCACGATCCGATTTCGATTCTGGGAGTCACGATCCGATTTCGATTCTGAGAGTCACGATCGATTTCAATTCTGAGAGTCACGATCCGATTTCGATTCTGAGAGTCACGATCCGATTTCGATTCTGGGAGTCACGATCCGATTTCGATTCTGAGAGTCACGATCCGATTTCGATTCTGGGAGTCACGATCCGATTTCGATTCTGGGAGTCACGATCCGATTTCGATTCTGATCGATTTCGATTCTGGGAGTCACGGTCCGATTTCGATTCTGAGAGTCACGATCCGATTTCGATTCTGGGAGTCATGATCCGATTTTGATTCTGAGAGTCACGATCCGATTTCGATTCTGATCCGATTTCGATTCTGGGAGTCACGGTCCGATTTCGATTCTGGGAGTCACGATCCGATTTTGATTCTGAGAGTCACGATCCGATTTCAATTCTGATCCGATTTCGATTCTGGGAGTCACGATCCGATTTCGATTCTGAGAGTCACGATCCGATTTCGATTCTGGGAGTCACGATCCGATTTTGATTCTGAGAGTCACGATCCGATTTCGATTCTGAATCCGATTTCGATTCTGGGAGTCACGGTCCGATTTCGATTCTGGGATTCACGATCCGATTTCGATTCTGATCCGATTTCGATTCTGGGAGTCACGGTCCGATTTCGATTCTGGGAGTCACGATCCGATTTCGATTCTGATCCGATTTCGATTCTGGGAGTCACGATCCGATTTCGATTCTGGGAGTCACGATCCGATTTCGATTCTGGGAGTCACGATCCGATTTCGATTCTGGGAGTTACGATTCAATTTCGATTCTGGGAGTCACGATCCGATTTCGATTCTGGAGTCACGATCCGATTTCGATTCTGAGAGTCACGATCCGATTTCGATTCTGGGAGTCACAATCCGATTTTGATTCTGAGAGTCACGATCCGATTTCGATTCTGGAGTTACGATTCAATTTCGATCTGGGAGTCACGATCCGATTTCGATTCTGGGAGTCACGATCCGATTCCGATTCTGGGAGTCGCGATCCGATTCCGAGACTCATGATCTGATTCAAGAACGATTCTTGGTCTACTTTTTTCCCTATTAAATGTACTGACTTGAGAATATTAAAATCCTTACATTTACATATCCTTACATAAGTAATTAAGTAGGGGAGACCGGGGGCAATTGTAACATGTTTTACATGTTCCTTTATAACTCACAGGCTACTTGAAATACACTAGTCATCTTTTGATACAAAGAAACAGATATAGGTGCTCTAATTAGGTGCTCTATGTTGCAAGCAATTTTATGAATGCACCACAAATAATTGATTCGTAGTTTCATAGTCTTCCTTTGCTGCCTTTGTAACTGCTGTTTTATTCAGTTTTTCATGCTTTCATGATGTTATGTTATTTATGTCTGTTGTCATTATCCTCATCATGTCATGTTCATATTTGAGTTGTTTTGCAGTGTTTATCTGCTCATTTTTCTGCTCAAAAGCAAGCTGCTTTGTGTTTCATGATACTGAAGCAGAGATCTGGATTGTTGTTGATCTCTAAACAATGTTTTTTTTATGATACGTTTGAATTTATCTGTTTATTTTATTATTATTTTTGTTTCCTGGTTTCATTTTTGATATTTTTGGTTAAATGCACATGGATGCTGATTGTTGAATGTAGAGTATGTCCGATATATATGCCTACTTTTTTTATGGTGATGTGTACTGTGTATTACAAATTTGTCCAATTAATAATTAGGTTGGCTTTCTATTGCACGTTTCTTTATTGTCTGGCTACTTGCAGGATAGCTGCAACCAATGTAATTGAATGGGGTTCTGTATGCTTCATTTGTTTCTGCTGGTTGTAGGTAGTGGTCCCGATTCTAACAGAAGTGTTAGAGGACTGGCTGTGAAAGGCAGAGAGTAACTAGTGTTTGTTTTTATGTTTAGCTTCCTGTGTGTCAGACCTGGTTCCTTTCATTTAAATCGCCACACATGAACACATTTAATTCAGTCTAGAAATGGCTAATCTCATCTAGCAGGATGGAAATTATATCTTAACTCTAATAAGGTGATTCTGCAGGAGGAATCTAAATAACACTGGAATATGTGATGGTCTGTGGAAACAATCTCTGTTTTTGTATGTGCTTGGCTGGTTTAGGCCTGTCATGGGCAGCTGACTCTCAAAACTTTTCGTATTCTGTGTGGTGCTTAGTTTACACCAATGAGCTTTTCCATTAAGGGGCAATATTTGGCCTGCTAAATTGATGAATTTAACTGGATAGGTGGATTAAATAGGTGAATGTTTATCTTCATACATCTACTTTTGTCAAATTCTTGCACATATTACAGGAGATGCTTTTTCTTTGCTTTGTAAGCCTTCTGCATGTTATTTCAGTGGTTTCAAAAAGTATTGGTGTCCAAATCATATGTGGCAAAAAGTAGTAGGGACCTGTATCACCCGCAAATTATGCCTATGAAAAAATGTGTTAAGAGTAATGGGAAATGTTCCAATTTGGTGTCATAAAAATAACTTCGACTATTGTAGTAATAAGTAATAGAGAGAATGTTAGTTTATAATTCTTTTTATTGTTGAAATTGCTTCATATAAACACAATCAGATTATTAAAAGCAAATCTCCAAAAATACTAGATTTCCACTTTGAAATGAGTAGATTCATGTTGATACTTAATCAGTAGATGTTTCAAATAAAAAAGTACTTGTTTCAATATAGTTTTCTAAACTATGGACAATGCTGGTTATGAATTGCTTGTTACATTTCTTATTTGTAAGTAGTTTTAGACAGAAGTGTCTGCTTAATGAATAAATGTAAAATGTCAATGAAACATGCAAAGGAAAATATTAGAAAACATATAGTGAATAAACCAAATAAGGGATAATGAAAACATAGTTAAATGTCATGATACATCTAAGATTCCCCATGTGTAAATAATCAAAAATCCAATACATTGACAAAACATAAACATCTAAATACATCTTAAACACCCAAGACAATTGATCAGCGCTAGTAAAAGAAGTTAATCTACATTCTGTATCCCAAACCCATAGGCCTACTTATATCGTCAACCATTCTTAAACGTAAATTGTACTTTCTAAGCATAGGAATTACACTGTATAATTAAGATGAGCTGTAGCTGTAAGAAACCGAAGAGGTGTAGTCAACACTGCCTCTGCGTGATCCACTTCTTGAGCCGGAACGAGACCCAGCTCTGGATCCTGTACGAGAGTTTGTTCCCGAGGGCACGTTGTAGGGGCTGCTTATGCCTTTGGTAGACATTGAAGTAGCCTGGAGCATCTTCATGCCATTGTTCTCCTCCACCATGCAGTTATCCATGGCCTCTTTGTATGAGATTTTAAGTTTGGTTTTAGGACAAGTCAGGTTTTTAATGTAGTTCTTCGTGTCCTGCAGCTTCTGTGCCCCTTTGCCATCAAGCCATCCTCTTCGGATGGCCTCCTCAATGCTCACTCGGTGGCCAGTTCCTGGCTCTATGAGTCCACCCGTCAGGTACTGGAACTCCAGAAACCTCTGTCCTGCCTCGTAAGGCAACCATTTCTCCTTAATGGCCTCTGCGGCGGAAAGTTTCCTCTTGGTCTTCACATCCTCAAAACCGGCATTAGCCTTCTGTGCTGGTTTTAACTTGATGGACATGTCTTCATCAATAAGGCTTTGGTGTACAGCATCCTTCAGAGAGAGTCTCTGGCCAGTAGCAGGATTGACAATCCCTCCAGTGCAAACTTGGGCTTCCAACAGCCGCTGAGCAGTGATGTTGTCCAATATTCCACGTCGCTGTGCCTCGGGGATGGTTATCTTCTCTAGGGTCTCAGTATCAAAAATGGCTCCCACGGGGCTCTGGTCATCAAAAATATCAGATGGAGGCGAGAGCGTAATGGATACGCTAGCAAAACGCTTGCGGATGGTAGGAGATAATGGCGCAATCTGTTCTGGACTGCTGCAATTAGCAACATCCTCAGGACAGCTGGAGGAGATGGATAGCCCAGAAGCACTGCTTTTACTTGTGATCAGACCTGCAAACTCGTGGAGAGTCAGAGTCCCGGCACGGTACTTGTCCAGAGTTTGTCTATCAATAACTCCCCTATCAAGGAAATCTTGAATGTCATACTGGGTCCCGGTTTTGCGGTCGACAATAAGTAAACGCTTGCTGCCGTCAGATGCTTCGATAGTGATCTCCTCCCACTCGCACTCTTGTTCCGAAAGCTCCAGGAAAGTGTCATAGTCGATTAACTCTCGATGGAACGCTTCTCGTACAGTCATCTCTTTGCCGGAGTCAGGGTCTACAATCACCACTCTCCTCTTGCGCAGTGTGTTCTTTTGAGACGTCGTTTGCTTTGGCTTCTTTTTGTCCGTCAAGGGCAACAGGATAAGCCCAGTCTTGGGGTCTTTAATGCACCTCTTTTTCAACTGCAGATATGTGAGGTTCTCATGGGTGTTGGGATCAAAGAAACCTTTAGTGTCATCGCCCTCGTATGTCAAAATCTCATTCATTTCGCGGTCAAAGTAACCTTTCCTGTAAGCCACTTCCACATCAATCCTATGACTCCCTTTAGGATCAATGATGCCACCACTGGCTATCTGAGATTCCAGCAGTCTGATTCCATGACCCTTCTCTATGATCTCTTTCTCAATTGCTTGAAAGAGTGAGATGATATTTCCTGTTGCAGGATCTTTGTATCCTGTCACAGCCTTTTCAGCAGACATAAGCTTGTCTTTAAACTCCTTTCCCACAAGAGCTCTCCTCCATGCTTCATCCACTGTCATGCAGACATTGTTGACTGGATCGATTATGAAACCGGAGGCAGCCTGAGCTTCCAGGAGCTCCAGGGTGGTTCCCCCGCCGAAGCAGACCTTCTTTCATGGCCTGGTAAAAGGGCAAAACCCTACCATTAGCCTCATCGTAGATACCAGCGATGCAATCAGAGCCACCTAGGTAGGATCTGAGTCTGTCCTCAATTTCTTTGCCTGTTAGTTGTCCTCGGTTTACTTTATCCAAATCGGTCTGATCAAGCAAGTTGGAGTCTACAAGCTCTGTGAGGGAGACCTGACCACGGAGACCTTTCACTGTTACTTTCTGAGAGCTACTATCAGAGACAGACTGACTGGTTTGTGTACACCGACAACATGCAACCGGACGCTGTTGCAACAACTTCAATTCCCTTTCCAAAGCCTCCTTCTTTATTTTGAGCTCTGACATCTCCTTGTCCGAGAGCTGAAGACGACTCTTGTAGCGTTCTTCCAGACTCCTCAGCTCGGCAGTCAATCTTTGGATCTCACTCTGCAAGGAGGCTTTGTCTCTCTGTACTTTGTCTCGATCTGCCTCACTCTGTCTGATCTGCCCATCCTTTAACTCGTATTGGCTTTTCCAGTACTTGAAATCCTTGGTTATTTTATCAATTTCATCCTGGAGACGTTGCTTCTGTTTGATCTCCGATTCCAAGGAGAGTTTGATGCGCCGGAGCTCTTCTTCAGAGCGCTGCTGCTTGTCTTTGTCTTGTTGTGACAGCTTTAGTTTGATTAGAAGACTATCTCTTTCCTGCACAATTTCTTTGTAGTTGGCATCAGATCGCTGAATCATCATGGATGTCTGTGAACATAAAAGAGAAATGGTTTATTGACGAACTGAGTCAGATTATAAATCATTTAGAGGATTTAACAAATGAAAGAATTATAACCCCAACACCATACTGATTAAAACATAGCTAGAATAGAACAACAAAAAATATTTATGTTATCAAATCAAATATTACAAAAAAAAATTGTGGAAAGATTGTAAGCATGCAGTGTTATGCAGAAAGTATGCTTTCAAAGGTAAAGCATTATGCAGTAAATTGTTATCCAGCAAAACCATATTGATGTAGCTTAAATTGGTGATGTATTTTGATTCAACTGATGTCACTCAGAAAAAATACCTCCGAGAACTGCTTTTGGATTTGTGCAATTTCCACCCTTAAATTTTCTCTCTCTTTAGTCAGATCATTGATTAGTTCCTGCAGTTCCAGTGCTCTGTTATTGCTGGTTAGTAACTGGAATTGAATGGCAGACAACCGGGAATCGCTTTCACTCTCGATGGTGCTCAGGCTTCTTTTCACATCATCTCGCTCTAGTCGCATAGTCCTTAGTTCTTCATCCAGCCGCAGACGCTCTTTGGTGAGATTCTGGGTCAGGCTTTGCAACTTCTCGATCTCGCTGATGTTCTCATTTAGCACTCGACTCTTGTCTTCTATGGTCTTGTAGAGGGAATCATTGCGTTGATTGGCTTCACGGACAAGGGCTTGTTCCCGCAGAAGCTGCTGTTGCAAAGCCTTCAATTCGGCATTGACTCGGTTCAGATTCTCTACTGTGATTTTATACTCCTTCTGGATTCTCTCTAACTCATCTTTCGAATTGCGAAGCTCCTGCTCATACCTGCGTCCAGAAGTACTTTCCTTCTCTTGATGGACCCGTAGAGTGTTGATGGTAGTGGTGTATTCACGGCACATCTGATTGACCTTCTCCAGCTCGGTTTCGAGCCTTGTCCTCCTTGCGAGATCATCCTGATTACTCCTCTTCTCCTTTTCCAGTTCAGCCTGCAACTCGTTCACCTTTTTCTGTAGTTCACTCATGCGACTCTGCAGCCGGATAGCATTCTGTTCCAACGTGCTCTTTTCGTTCTTTGCGTCTCCATGTTTCGCTTTATAATGAGTAGCTCTTGCTCAGTGACCTTTAGCTTGTTAATGGTCTCAGTGGTTGAAGTGTGCTTAGAGAGCAGTTCAGCCTGAGACTGTTTGAGATTTTGATTATCAACTTCCAAGGTTTTTCTCAGCCTGGTCTCATCTTGGAGATTCTGGGTCAGCAAGGTAATCTCACGGGTCTTTTCCTGAGCAGCTCTGTTGGCCTCTGCCAGTTCCACCCTGTGTCTTGTTTCAGTCTCTTCCCTTTGACGCATTATGACCTGAATCTGTGACTCCAGTTCCTTCTTCAACCTGCTCCCCTCGGTTGCCGAAGACCTCTGCTGATGAGCGTCCTCTTCTGCTTTCCTTTGTGCCACTTCGACTTGGGAGAAAGTAAGCCGCAGCGTTCTGAGTTCGTCTTCCAGGTCTCTTTTCTCAGAGGTTAACCTATTCAGCTGAAGTCTCAGAGTTGATGATTCCTCGTCCTTTTGTTGTGTTGTCATGAGCACACTGGTCTTGGTGATGTGGATCTCAGATTCATAAGTTTGCTTTAGGGTATTAATGTCCTGGTTCAACTGTGTTCTTACCTTTGAGGTCTCTAATTCTGCTGCATTGCGCCGGGAGGCCTCATCCTGGAGCTGTAATCTCAGCCGTTCAATCTCCCGCTCTTTTTCTTTGATGGTCCTTTCAAATTGACTTGTGGACATACTGAGCTCCTCCAGTTCTTTCTGTCTCTTGCGGACAACGACCTCATATTGCTCTTGCTGGTTGGTGTATCGGTCCTCAGCCAGCCTGCATTTGCGTTTCTCCTCCTCGATGAGGAAGGTGAGGCGGGACAGCTCATCTTGTAACTTCTTCAGCTGACTCTGGGTGCTGTCCAGGCTTTCCTGAGTAGTACTGTATTGTCTAGATTGGGTTATCTTGAGCTCCTGCATAGACATAAGCTCTTGTTTAGACTGGGTCAGCTCCAGCCGAAAGCGAGCCAGACTATCCTCCAGTGACTTGTTCTTTTGTGTTTGATCTTGGAGGTTGTCCTTAAGACGTTTTAGTTCTTCCTCCAAAAGTTCAATTTTAGTGTTCCGCATCTAAAAAAATACCATATTGAATAGTGTTAGATAGTGGTAGTAACTTACAAGCATAGCAAATTCTCACTTTAAAAAAAGCATTTTGAACATTGAGCTTCCTTTGTGTTTCCTATATGTACTTGGTATTAACACTACTAATACTAACCTAGCCTAACAGACTACTAATACTCTAATGACTGCTAGTTGCCATGTAGTTTAAAAGTTACTTATAGTCAACAGAATTTCTAAAGGGGACCATCAAAATAAAGTGTAGCTCTAATATTCTGCTTTAATCCTAAACCTCTTAACCAGGACTATGTAGTGACCAATCTGTAGTGTCCTAAACAAGGTGACATAATTGTTACAGGTGACAAAAATAGCCTTCAAACTAATGTATTTGTAAATGTAAAGAAAACATTATACATTATATATTTCAAGGATTACCAAACAACCTTCGTGTATGTTGAACTCCTAAACAGTGTTATTGTAGTATCATTAGAGATACTAATACAATTTTTATTTTTACGTTTCATTTTCAGTTTAAGTTTTAGTAATTTTGTTGTTGCTTTTGCCATTTTTTATTTTTTATTTCAGTTTTAGTTATTTTAGTACTACATCAAATTTAAGTAAATTAAAATGAGAAATGTTGCCAAGTCAACTACCTGGAATATAAATATGATATATATATATACATACATATATAATTTCAGTCTATTTTATTTAATGTAATTAAATAATTAAAAGTTGTAATTGTTTTGCTTCAGTTTTACTTAACTATAATAACCCTGCTACTAATACCCATGTACACTTTTTTGATTTTTTTATACATTTTTAATGTTTAAAAAATTTATTGGATTTCACATCTTCTTTGCATGTTTTTATTTCCATTTTCTTATTCTTATATTTCTACAAAAGCTAAAATAATATAGATAATACATTTGCTTGCTGTTTGGCACTGGCATCGCATGAACCCAATGGGGTTTCCAATTTGGGACGCTCTGATTTAGAAGTTTATTTGTAAAGATGTATTCACTTACCTTTAACTCCTCCATGTTTTTCCCCATTTCCCCAAGGAATTTGTAGTAGTCACTTGAACGTGTCAAGAGCTCAATGTAGCGTGACTGCAGCTCTGCCGCCTTTAGTGAGACAGTTATAAGTCAGTGAAGATAGAGAATGCACTCATAAAGTCAAAGTAAATCACTTGAACTGTGATGTTAATTTACCATGTTTTGTACTATGTGTGAACCTAATCTTTAAATCTTGGATGTAATATGATTACCTCCTGCCTCAGTTCAGTGGATGGAGACTGCAGCATATTCCTCTTGATGGGAATATTGAGCAGCGTCTCCAGTCCTGCACTATAGGATGCCAGCTGGAGCTCATAGTCCTGTAAAAACAGTTATATGAGAACTGAGCCTTCGGCACTGCTTGTGTATATACTTGTAATTATCAAATAACAATTATATAAGTCTCACCTTTATGGAGGCAGCGCATGTGTCTGCATCTTTGACCACATCCTCCACTTTTTCTTTCTTTCCTTTGATCTCAGAATACAGCGCCTGTTCATTGACAACACATTTAAATATTTTATGCAATCTTCACTCAAATCCAAAATTCACTTTCTTTATCAGAATGTATCAGTAAAATATGAATTAGTCTAATTAAAATTGTGCTTTGGACAAACATTATTGCATTTTACTATTGAGCGAAGAGCAATGAGATCTGAACCAAAGAACCACATGATACTTATTCAAAAGGCCTTTTTTATGTACAATTTGTTGGAAATTGTTGCTCCATGACTTAACTCCATGACACAACGGGCTTAAAATTACTCCACATTTATTATATTTCTATCTTTGGCGACAGAGAGGCCATAGTTCAAAAGTGTGTAGCTTTAAATAGCAAAGTTTATGTTTATTCTGTTTATTTTTCACAGAAATGTACTTTTCTTTCATACCATTTACAGGTTTTTAACAAGCAATTTAAGAAACAGAAGTAGAGCCTCCTTAAATTAAGATGCATAAAGGACTTACAGTACAAAGCATATTACAAAACATGAGATCAAAAATAGGGACATGTTGTTTTGAGAGCAACATGAGACTTTATAATCAGATACTTTAAGACGTTTACTGACGTGGTTTTAGAATTGGTCAGTTTTGCTGTACAGTATCTCTTACTTTACTCAAGGTTTTATGGTTTTCAGTTAGAATTACTCTTTACACCTCTGTTGAAAAGTGCCTCTGTTGCACAAAAGTTGTCACCGGGGAGATAGTTTTGAAAAAGATACACCTTTTTACTTTATTTACCCCTAAAAAGTGCATATTAGCACCTCAAAAGTACATATTAGTACTTTTTGTAAAGGTTATCTTGCCAATGTGCTAATTTGATCTGGAAAAGTATCTCACTAGACTTTGTAACAGATGTAATAACACTTGACCAAGTGTGTTGAACTGACTTTTTGTTGGTTGAGGTGGTCCATCAAACTGTCCAGACTGTTGAATTTAGTAATCTGGAGGACATCTTGGCGCTGGCGTGTTTCTTGAATCCATTTGTCCATCATGGAGTTGGTTTGCTTGTAGTGATTCAGCTGTTTATCCTGTTTCTCCAGGTCCCATACCCTGAAAAACAAGCACAACACAATTAATACAACTAATTATGGTGGTGATGCTTTCTATATTTCTACCCCATTTACCATTGTGCATCCCAAAAGTGCATCTGGAAATGCTTGCATAATAACAGCATATTTTTCCATACCTGCTATCAATCTGAGCCACAATTCGGCGCCACCGGTCACTCATCTGTCCAACGAGCTCTGAGTATCTGAACAGGTCAACATCACACTGGTGGAAAGATTTGTCTATTTGACTGTTCCAGTGCACGGCCTTGGACAGCTCAGACTCCATAGCCTTCAAAACACCTTTCTTCTGCTCCAGCTCTGCTTTCGCCGTCTGCATGGCACAAGACATAATCAAATAGAAATGTATAAGTGACATGCTCAATCAGTTTGAGTCAGAAGTCAAGATAATTTTCTTTTATGCCAAAAATCATTAGGATATTAAGTAAAGATCATGTTCCATGATGATATTTAGTGAATTTCCTACATTAAATATGTTAAACCTTAATTTTTGATTAGTAATATGCATTGCCAAGAACTTCATTTGAACAACTATAAAGGTGATTTTCTCAATATTTGGATTTTTTTGCATCCTCAGATTCCAGATTTTCTAATAGTTGTATCTCAGCCAAATGTTGTCCGATTATAACAAACCATACATCAATGAAAATATCATTTATTCAGCTTTCAGATTATGTGGAAATCTCAATTTTGAAAAATTGACACTTATGACTGATTTTGTTGTCCAGGGTCACATATTTTTTTGTGCATCGTGTGAAACTAGGCTTTCCGTCACCCCTAAAGAAAGCATATTTACACCGTCTGAACAATTTAGACTCTTTTCAGGTCTCTGTCTTAACTCAGACTTAAATGACTATAACACAGACTTTTCCTTTAAAGCTGCAACATAATAGAATGTGAAAAAGAGGGTTTGAATACTTTCTGAATGTACTGCATTGTACATTTTATATTTTGATTTAACCTGTTATTGATATTTTAATAATTGTATTTATTTTAATTCGAATACTTATTTTTATCATTTAATTTGTATGCTTGAATAAATCTCCTAATTCAGTCAAAAATTACTTATTTTTATTTTTAAATACAATTTTTTTTATGACAATCACCATTAGATTATTATATTTTACAAACAATAATCCTAATACTATAATTTTTCATTCCGTGCATAAAACTCAAAATGTGTTTTATGATCAAAATGACTCAAAATGATGGCGCATGTCAAACACAATAGTGTTATTTTAGTATAATTAAGTTGAATAATTTTAATTTTCCATTTTCATTTGAGTTTTTTTAGTTGTTGTGTATTTTTGTCATTTTAGTAGCTTTTAATTTTATAAATAAATAAATGTCTATATGTTTTTTTTGTATTTGTTTTTATCTCACGTTTAGTTGTAGTTATTTTATTACATCAAGTTATACTACACTAAGATATTCATTGCTTTGGCAACTAGCTGAAATAAAACCTTTTTATAGTGTATTTTATTTCAGGTAACTTTTATTTTATTTCAAGAAACTTTTTGTTTTAGTTTTAATTGACTATAATAACCCAGACACACACGCACACACACATTATGTACCTGGTTAAAAAAAAATACAAGGGGTCATATTAAGAGTTCAGATATATAAACATAAATCGTAATATAAATATTAAGTTCACCTTGAGAGTTATGAGGTACTTTTCCACTTCGTTCGGATCAAGAGAAGTCGTCTCTTTTTCTGTGAGACGAGCCTCGTGGACTTTAATGGTGTCCTCAGCCTGCAGGAGGTTCTGGAGCAGAGCCTGAAGAGCAGTGAGCCTGGAAACAGACAAATCATTATTCATTCTCATATTAATACCTTCTCCTGTCATTGATGGACAGAAACAACTATAAGAAAGCCATTCATAGGTTCATTGAATTAAAAATCGTATATATGTTCTTGGATCTTAGATGGAGTCGCTGCTTTTTTACACTGCAAGAGCAAAAAAAATTAAATGCTGTATGGATTTATGGATTTCCAATACTGACGCCATAATCACCATAGATATAATACTGCTTACAGCTGCTAATACAGCCTCTGGAGATGAAACCCAATTATAGTTAGGAATGTTATATATGCTCTAATCAGCTGACCAATCAGAGCAGACCTTTTCAGAAACCCTGGTCTTAAAGAGACAGAGCATGAAAAGAGGAGATGCAGAAATATCTAATATGATACGTGATTAAATTTTTTTAAATCACGTAAATATATTCTAGCAGACTCCAGAAAAAAAATTATGAGATGTATATTAGCATATTATCCCAACTGAAATCTGACCCTTAAAGTAGACCAATAACCCAAACCCAGCAGTCCACTATTACTCTAATGAGAGTTATTTATCATACAGTTACAAAGTTACTTATAACAGAATATATAGAGTGGACTACTGAAACAAACTGTAACCATACTGAACTCTATGTGATTTATAGAGTCAAGACATTTCAGCAGTTTCGGACGAGAGTGAAATCAAAAAAATCCAAATGAATAGATGCAATACTGGTTGTTTTAAATGTCCTTGCCTCTGGATATAAAGGAGGAGAAGCTCTGCAGGCTGCCCAGTTTCTGGTTGATGAGCTCCAGTTCAGAGCGCAGGTAGCGGGTCTGCTCGGCGTTAGTGCTTCCTTCCAGCTCTCGCAAGATCTTCTCCTTCAGACGCTGATACTCGTCCCGGGTGGAGTCCAGATCACGATGAACACCCTGACGATACAGACCAGACACAAACTCAAAACCAGCTCATGAATCAAGAGAAAACTAAAACGATTAATAGACCACTATAACAGGCTGAATATTGTCCGCTCTGTCACTGATTCTATTATTCTGTTCTGTTTTCTGATATTCCATTATAGAAATATATTTTGGCAAAAGGTCAACCCTGTTTGGAAACTTATACTTTTCTCATTTCTCATAGATAA
>QVTF01021013.1:0-11261 GCA_003573665.1 Oxygymnocypris stewartii
CAGCGAGATGTTCTCGGGCGACTGCACGCGCTCCTTCGACAGCGGCAGCGTGCGGCTGCAGATCTCCATCCCGGACATCAAGGACAACATCGTGACGCACCTGAAGCAGCTGTACAGGCTCCTGCAGACGCACCAGGGGCAGGAGAACTGGCCGCTGCCGCCCAGCATGCAGCTCCAGCAGACGCACCACTGACGCTTTTATCAGCCCTGCTTCTGACGTCTCAGCGTTTACTGCAGACGTATGAGCGGCTTTCTCAGATCTCGTATGCTTTTAACCACATCGTGTGTTTGTAGATTTGTGTATTAATGTTGTATGGATTTATCAAATAAAAAGAGAAACACAAACTGACTGAGAGGTGGTGTTCTTTCTTTGTTGTTCAGTGAACTTTGTTCTTTTTGGTTTGAGTTTACCATAGTATATGTATTTATAGGCATTAATATATGGATCGAAAAGTTAATCAAAGTTGTCCTAAGATAAGAACGCGTTTTGGTTTTAGGACAACTTTGAAAGGTTTTGATCCACTTCAAAGTGTGTGTGTGTATTTTTGTGAAGATATATATATTAAACAAGTTATATTCAAAATAAATAGTGTATCTTAAATTACAATATTTCTGCATAAGTGGTTTAATATAATATATAAATATTATATTATAAAACTTACATTTATCTCGTTTATATGCAATAATGTAATATAGACATTGCTTGTTTCATATATTTAGGTATAGTTGAATTGACGTACTGTAAAAACAAATATTTTGTATATATTATATAATATTAATTGCTATGTGAATGGTAATTACATTTCATCTATATTTAAGAAGTTATAAATACTGTAAAATATAGGTATATCTAGTTACAAATAATATTTAAATAACTTAATATTGTCTATATATGCATATATATTCAAAATATACAATAAATATTTATGTATTTGTATGCTTTAATTATATTAAACGAGTTATATGTATTATAATTTGATACTGAAATATAACATCTAAATATACAATATAATGACATGTTTTGAAATATATATATATATATAATAAATTATGTTTACTATGAAATATTTAAAATGTACTATTCATGTTTTAAACACCTACTGAATAACATATATATATATATAAACTAATAAAACAATATCTTGTTTTTGTGATATTGTCTACAAATGCATGTATAAAATAAGTTATTAAATCAATGACTATATATAATTGAATATGTAATATTTAAATATGTCCTCTATTAAACAAGTTATAAGTATTGACACGTATTTAGATATAACTTGTTTGATATAATATCTCGATTTAATAACATTGTATTACGTTATGACAAAATATGTATATTACATATGTAATTGGACAAATTATATTAAGTTGTCAAAATAAAATGGACTCCTTGATTCAATTAATTTCGAAATATTACCTAAACAAGTTATTGTAGGTTGATATAATAGTTAAAACTAAGTCGCCAGATGTTTAGACTTCTATGATCTAACATTATGTCGATTTGTGAATAATTAATTAATTAATCAAACAAAAAGAAAAGTTATGTTTGTGTTGCTCTAAGCTGGTTTTCTCATCTCATGTGACTCTCTTCTAGTTCATGGAAAACCGAGATATTAATTAATCACACTGAATTACTCATTTCTTAAACTCTTGTTATCTGGAGCTGGAGGTTATCGGTGTGTTTGTAGGTGTTGTGTGTTATTTCTCCACCCATCTGAGCTCCTCCTTAGACGCAGTAGACTTTGACCTGCTGTTCCTCCTCCGTCCATCACAGCGTGATCTAACGCAGAGAAACCCTCAAGATCAACACACGGCTAGAGAAGCGTCTCCAAGAGCTCGTCTGATCTCCTCAGGTAAGTGCTTTCAGAACTCCAGACGTCTTCTTCAGGGCTTTGGATCTTCTCAAGGCGAGCGGTGGATGTTAATATCACGGCTAAACCGCCTCTGACTGGTTGATCTCCATTGAATAGTTAGTTAATCAGGACTCTTGGTGGATTTGTGATTGAGTCTTCGAGCTTTTCTCGTGTGGTTCTCTAGTTGTTATGTCATTTTCCTGTGGTGACGAAGATCAGATTACTGGGTTATTAGCTCATAAACATGGGTCAGATCGTACAGTAATTAACATAATCATTTATTGACTTTAAACGAGTCTTTGATTCTATACTTGCCAAGTGTTACAATGAAAATACCATGGCATTCTTCAATGACGGTACCGTGGTATAAGTGCTGCTCTATTCGTATATTGATGATCTTTAATGGTACAAATCAAGTTCCTGTACCATTTGTGTAGTATTTCAGACAATACCATTGTACTTTTCTTAAGAATTATTATTCATAACCATGGTAAATATGATCAAAGGCGGCTGTGAAAATAATCTGTATTATTAATCCTTTTGATCTTTTATTTTAAAACATTTACACAAATCCAACCTTTCATTGAAGAATTAGAATTTAAAAATGGGGAGAGAAATCATTATGAAAGTTTTTTCTCTAATACACATTGGCCACAATTAATCATACCCTTTTATTCAATACTTTTTTGGAAACCTCTTTTGCCAGTTTAATCACCTCTAAATGTTCTCCTATAATTACTAGACCATGAGGTTAAAGAATACCTGACACGAGATCAGAGACTCAATCCAGAATCTCTCCAGAATCCATTTAATTCAGCAGCTCCATGTTGGTGCTTCTTCTCTCAAGTTCACTACACCTGCTTTTGGTGGCTCAGTGACCCATTCTTGTGTTGTTTTGAGGTTTGTTTGTGGATCATTGTCCTGTTGGAAGATCCAACCACAGCCCATTATAAGATTTCTGCATGGACCGTCAGTTTGACATTTTTATCTGTTGGTATTTGATAGAATCCATGATGCCATGTGTCTAAACAAGATATGCAGGACCTCCAGTGGAAATACAGGCCCACAACATTAAAAACACAGCAGTATATTTCATTGTACACATGGGGTACCTTTTATCCCTGTGTTTACCAAACCATCTTGAGTGTTTGCTGACCATCTGACCATAGAAGCCAGTCCCATTTGTTGTTCCAGTCGTGTCTGACAACTGAATATGGTGGAGTTTCCTTTGGATGAATGAGGATATTTTTTCTTGAAACCCTCCCAAACAACATGTGCTGATGTAGGGAATGTTTGCTGACTGGTTTTTCTTAGGCTTTCTGACCCCGAAACTCAACTAATCTCTGCAGGTCCTCCTCACCATGCATTAAGACGATATAGACACACAAGATTTAATATCTTTAGTTGATTGGAAGCTCTTAAGTATTGCCCAGATAGTGGAAATGAGGATTTTCAATGATTTAGCTCCTTTCTTAAAGCCACTTTCTAAATTTGTGAAGTTCAACAATATTTTGCTGCACATCAGAACTATATTATTCGTTTTTCCTGCTTGTCTTTAATGATTAAGGGAATTTAGTCTTTGTGTTCCTCATTTATATTTCTGTGAAACAGGAAGCCATGGCTGGATAATGTCATATGCTCCTAATCACCCTGGTGTGATAAAAATACAAATATGAATGGGAATATACTTCAGGGATATTTCAATCATAAGAATTTCTAGGGGCACCAATAGTTGTGGCCATTGTGTACTAGATAATTTTTTATTTCCTAATACGATTTCCCCAAACTTTCACTTAATTTACTTAAATTAAAGGTTAGACTTTTTCAAATGTTTAAATGAAAGATCAAATGGATAAACAATGCAGATTAATTTTCACAGCCTTCTTTGATAATATTTTCCAAGGGTAGGAATAATTTTGAGCACAACTGTATATAGTTACATTTAAACAAGGTTAGTAAATTATAATTTAATTTAGTATGTAATATCACATTTTGCAATGTAATGTCTTTGTAATATATAGATATAATTCTCAAACTAATTCATAAAAATTTTTTTTTTTACATTAAACTATTTTATATTAAATTATAATATCTATAATTGATTTCATATTTAAACATTGGGCTACATTTCATCTATAGTATTTTAAGTTAATGTAACATTTTAGGTATTTGTTTAATATATAATTAATGGACAATGACATATATACTCACATCTACATAAGTATTTATTACATACTGTACATTTTAATATTTATGTAATTGATTCAATGTAATATCAAAATTATTACTTTTCAAAATATTTGAAAAGTAATATCAAAATATTACTTTTCAACTGTAGTAAGAAATTTGTGGCCAAGTTATTTAATTTAGTATTATAAGTTTGATAATAAATAGACATATAGTAAATGTGAAATATAAATGAACCATGTGGATGCTGCGGTATGTTAATGTAGTGTTGTGTTCAGGTGCTGTCCTCATGCTGCGGGGTTCGAGTCCGTTTGGCTGGTCCAGCGGTTATTTTGAATCGCTTCGCTCCAGGTGAGAATCAGCTCTGATCGGTGTGAGTGTGTGTGTGTGTGTGTGTGTGTGTGTGTGTGTGTGTGTGTGTACGCGTGTGTGTTATGACTCCTCACACTGTCTGACCCGTGTGTTTTCCCACAGCGTCACGGCTCTGGGCGACACGTCCTCGGATCTGTCGAGTTTATCCAGACCCAGTGCTAAATCAATATACAGTGAGTACTGATCCTGAGACGAGCTGATCATTAACTCTCTCTGACTCAACCTTTACAGCCCTGAGCTATTTATAGACCTCACGCTGCTGCTTGCTTAACTCTTTCTGATACGGAAATACAGTGTGGAGATACAGGAAATGTTTAAAAAGTCTTTTTTTTGGCATGTTTGTGTGTGTTTTTGATGTTAAATTTAAAAGTGTGTGATTTTTATTTGCTGTCATTATTGGTTTGCGTTAGAGAAAGTTATGTGGTAGTCGGTGTTAATATGACATTACCCGGTGTTTGGCAGTACTGGGGAGTAACTAGTTGCATGTACTGTAGTCTCAGCCTCAGACGGACCGCTGGCTGAACGTCTGATGCATATGGCACACAAAAGTAGAAACACTTCAGGAGTTTCGAAGTCGTCGTCTGATTGGTTGAATTTTACAGGATATCCGAGAGACTTGTGTCGTGTTCTTTAACGTTCCGCCTGGAAACAAAGATACCGTGGCGCCAAACCCCTCACTAAGGAAGAACGCCGTCGAGTTTACCACTGTGATGACAAACGTAAAGGGCGGGCCTTGGCCAATTAATGCTACCATAGATGGCAGACATTAAAGCGCCGTTCACACTACAAGCGACACGCAGCGACAAAGTGACACGATCCCATTCATTTCAATGGAGAGCTTGCGATTTCTGGCGACAGCGACCAGACGGGGCGTGTCCAGCAACACAAACAAAGTTCAGAATCATTAAACTTTATGCAAATGAAGAGCGACTTTCGGGAGTGTGAACGTAGTCTCACGTAGCCAGACCTTCGGACTGATGGCTGAAGGTCTGGAATATATGGCTGCATTCATTGGTCAAGGCCCGCCCATGAGGCCGTTTGAGCGACATGTCAAACAACCAATTACAGTTCGTTTTGTTTAGCATCACGTTTCGTGGCGTGGAAATGTCGCCACAATAACAGACCGGTGTGTGAAACTCTCGGATGTATTTTAAAGATTCTATAGCGCAAACTTGAACTATTTCACATAATTTTGGAAATCCAGCGTTCAGTCTACTCTGATAAGCATTCACCCGTCACATTTGTAAACACAACAGCTTGGGGTTTGGCGCCACGGCATCTTTGTTTCTAGGCAGAACGTTAAAGAACGAGACACACACGTCTCCCGGAAATCCTGTATAATCTAACCAATCAGACGACGACTTCGACCCTCCTGAAGTGTTTCCAGATAAGTGTGCCATATGCATCAGATGTTTAGCCAACGGTCCGTGGGCGTGACGTCTGAGGCTGAGACTAGTGTGAACTGGGCTTCAGTCGTCAGTCTACGCAAGACTACATATACTGTAACTAAAAAGTCTGTCGGATGAGCTCAGTGATATAGTCAACGTGTGTTTTCTGTAGATCAGAGGAAGGAATATGCCGACTCCATCAACAGAGAGATGCATCAGTTCCAGCACCGAGTGGAGGTGAGGATCACTAACTCTTCATCATCATCATCTTCATCATCTGAGCTCTGATCTGTGACTCTGTGCTCCGCAGCATCTGTTCACCTGTGAGCTGGACGGCCAGCAGCTGTGTGACGTGAAGGACTGTCTGGAGCGGCTGAAGTATCTGGACGCTACGGGCCGAGTGTGGGGTCAGGACGTCCTGCTGGAGGTGCAGGACGGAGCGCTGCTGCTCGCCGACATCGAGACCAAGGTCAGGACAGCATCTCAGTCACTTACGACTGTAGAGGAAATGCATTACAATTTAGTATACAGAGTATTAGTGCTGTCAAACATTTACATTTACATTTATGCATTTAGAAGACGCTTTTATCCAAAGCGACTTACAGTACATTCAGGTTATACATTTTCCTTAGTATGCATGTTCCCTGGGAATCGAACCCATGACCTTTTGCCTTGCTGACGCAACCACTGAGCCACAGGAACAAACGATTAATCACATCCAAAATAAAAGTTTTTGTACTGTGTATATTTATTATGTATATATAAATACACACATTCACAGTATATAGTTTGAAAATATTTTTTTTTAGTTTGAAAATGTATATATAAAATTATAAATATATGTATTCAAATAGATTATAATTACACAGTATGTATTTAATGTATCTTAACCTAGTAAATAATCATTAATTATCTACATATGCATATATTGCAAATTTATGTTTATTTGTATTATTGGTAATGTTTTTATTTACATTTATATCATTTAAATGTATAATCAAATTCTATATTTATTATATGAAAAAATGTATATATAGAAAGTATGTGTTGAACTGTAATATTTATACAGTTTGTCATCTAAATATATCCAAGTCTTAAATATGTCTAAATATTAAATTATTTTATGCATTTTATGATTATCTAAAAATGTTAACACCTAAATATATCTACATTTTCAATCTAGATACATCTAAATATTGAACTATAAAATTCATGCAATTTATTTAGTGTCTACATTTCTTCAAATCTAAATATATCTAAATATTTAAAATGTCTAAATATTAAACTATAATAATACGCGATTTATTTA
Source organism: Oxygymnocypris stewartii (assembly GCA_003573665.1). Taxonomy (NCBI): domain Eukaryota; kingdom Metazoa; phylum Chordata; class Actinopteri; order Cypriniformes; family Cyprinidae; genus Oxygymnocypris; species Oxygymnocypris stewartii. Next base: position 7,113 of record QVTF01021013.1, read on the forward strand.
TCTAAATGTATTAAAATCGAACTATATTTAAATCTACATACTGAATCATAATATACCTAAATATTAAACTTTAATATACAATTGAATGTCTAAATACCTTAATCTAAATATTCAATTGTATTTAGTAAAATTGGTTTGATGTCTATATATCTTAATATTTGATAATTTCTGTAGATTATTAGAGGACTCTAGATTGTTGTGTGTTCAGGAGGTGCTGGAGTCGTGGCCGCTGAGCAGCGTTCGGGATCTGAAGGCCGTTCTAGACGAGAAAGTTTACGACTCTCTGCTGACCGTCTCCATCCAGGAGCGCAGCGGTTGTGCAGTCAGCGTCTTCCTCTTCCAGAGCGAGTCTCTCAGGGTGAGTTTAGGGTTCAGATGGGCCTAGCATCTCAGCGCTTCTCGCAGTAAACCGCTTCTGTGGTTTTCATGTGTTCTTCAGGCCGACTATCTGAAGAAAGACCTGGAGCGGCTCCTGCAGAACAAGAGAGACGATCACAGACTGACTAACGGCAGGTTAGAGGATGAACATCAGCTCTTCTCCTCCGAAATCATCTTCACATATCACACTGACCCTGGGGTTGGGTGCTAAGGGGGGGCTAAACAGTTCAGAGGGGTGCTAAAAACTATTTAAATTGAGAGAAAGTAATGAACGCCGGGACTAAGCATGATTCTTCTGATGGGGCTTTATCCATTTTTCTTTTATGCTAAAAATCATTAGGATATTAAATAAAATCATGTTCCATGTAGATATTTTGTAAATGTCTTGCCGTAAATATATCAAAACTTAATTTTTGATTAGTAACATGCATGGCTAAGAACTTCATTTGGACAACTTTAAAGGTGATTTTGCTCAATATTTAGATTTTTTTTGCATCCTCAAATTCCAGATTTTCTGAGTTGTATCTCAGCCAAATATTGTCCTGTCATAATAAAATCTCAATAAATAAATAAAAAGAATGGTTTTGTGGTCCAAGGTCACATTTGTGATTTCATTCTGCAGTAAAGCCGCTGTAGGAAACGTCACACAGAGAAACTCACGACAAGCATCTCCTCCACCTCAGAAACCTCCTGAAACCTGGGCCGCTCCGGATTACGGTGATACGATGGAAAACATTACACACTTTCAAGAGAAACAGTATTTAATAAAAAATTATGCACTTTTCCTACCTAAAGTCAGTTGTTTGTCTGTGCTCCCCAGATGAGAGTCCGGTCCCGACTCCTCCCGCCTCCAGAAATAACTCCACCTACATGAAGGTACTGGCTTCACCCACTCACACAGAAGAACCGCCCCTTATTCCAGACCCCCCCCTCTGCGGCAGTACACAGAGAGGGAAGGAACGTGGTGAGTGTTGATTAGGGTGTGTGATATATATATATATCGTCTGTGATTAATATTGTGTATTTTGCAAAACACACCTACAGAGTGCACGCATACATTACATGAAATCTAGACAAGTGCGCATTTCTTTCGCTGCATAATTCTGTCTATTAAAATACATTTAAAATGATCACAAATTCAAAACATGGGGGCAGAAACTGTATGTATTTATACCACTCCATATAGTTAATCAATATCACACGAAGAGTGCTGTTTTTGTCTCCAAATATTACCATGATTACAAATGAGATATTATTATTTTTTTTACAACAGTCCAATAATCAAGAAGTTAATTAAGAGACTTAATTAGACACCATATTGCATGTTTTAGCTCTATTTCGACGACAAAAATAATTCCAAACACAGTGCAGTTTAGCATCTCTGAGCAACATGAAGATGATTGGTTCCTGAATGAATCAACCGTTTAAATGATTCGGTTCAATCGCAATGACTCACTTATTAACAGTGAATTGCTGCCACCTGCTGCTGGTTTTAATTTCACATTTAAAGTATCTTTTTATTATTTAGATAATTTCAAATATTAGTATTCTACGCTTTGTTTAATAAATTATTTCTGCATTAGTAACAGCACGTTAAATGCATTCATAACCTGCATTAAACAGTGTGTAAACGCATCTAAACACCTCCTCAGACACAGCTTCTGTGTTTCCTCTGCATTGCAAAGATCAATTTTGTTGATACTGATTTCATTTGCCCAAATGTCTTATTATTCTAATAGACTGATTAAATGTAAGAATTTGACTCAAAAGATAATGCACACTTTTATAACAAATGGCGTTATAAAGGTAAAAAATGCCCATAAAAGGTCAAAATCGGTTTAAGCTTATTGAAAAGGTTTAATTTATATCAATGTGATATGACCATCACACAGAATATGAAGAATATTAAAACTTTAGGAGTCAGTTCAACTGCAGCCAATCAGCAAAATATCATATAATTATCGTTATCGATAAAATCCCAGAAAATATCGAGATCTAATTTTGTCAATATCGCACAGCCCTAGAGTTGAGTTGACAGAAAAACGCAGTGCTGATTTAAAGATGAGAGATTATAACCGTTCACCTGTGTGCAGGACATCCTGAATCACCTCATTAGCGACATCGATCGAGGTCGCAGACCGACTGACAGCCATTGCACCCAAGATGGACAAGAAGAAGAAGAAGAAGAAGAAGAAGAAGAAGGGTGAGCGAAAGAACCGGTATGGGTGTATGAGATGAGCTGGTGAAGGCTCTGGTGACGTGTTTGTGTTTGTGTTTGTGTCTGTGTGCTGTAGCTGTAAAGGGAATGCCGTCAGAGGAGCAGTTCTCCGTCTGTCTGAGGAAAATCAAGATGGCCTTTAACCTGCTGGTGCGGTTTCATTTTATATGATATGATGGAACTTATGTCTGTATATTAAATAAATGTATATTAAATATGTTATTAATATTATATTATGGTTTAATAATAATATCAAACACTCTGTGCTCATCAGGGCAGCCTCCAGGGGAAGATTAATAATCCCAGCGCAGCTGAACTCGTTCACTGTCTGTTCTCGATACTGGATCTGGTGAGACGCCTGTCTGTCTATCTGTGTGGTGTGTGTGTGTGTGTGTGTGTGTGTGTGTGTGTGTGTGTGTGTGTGTGTGTGTGTGTGTGTGTGTGTGTGTGTGGGTGTGTGTGTGTGTGTGTGTGTGTGTGTGTTGATCTGACGTGTGTGTTTGTGTGTAGGTTGTTTTTCACTGTAATGAGGATCTCCCTCCGTCTATCGTGGCTCCTCTCTTTGAGCCTGAGACTGTGATTTTTCTGAGCGAGGAGGCGACGCAGGAGGAGGATCATCTGTGGCAGTCGCTGGGAGATGCCTGGAACATTCCCAGGTAAATACACTCCAACTCTCTCACACACAACACACACACACACTCACACCACGCACACATGTTCACACTCACACAAATATACACTCCACTGACTCACTCACACGAACACACTCTGACTCATTCACACAAACACTCAGACTCACTCACATAAACACACTCAGACTCACTCACACAAACACACTCATACTCACTCACACAACAAACACACTCAGACTCCCTCACACAAACACACTCAGACTCACTCACACACAAACACACTCATACTCACTCACACAAACACACTCAGACTCCCTCACACAAACAAACACACTCAGACTCACTCCACAAACAACCTCATACTCACTCACACAAAGACACTCAGACTCACTCACACAAACACACTAAGACTCACTCACACAAACACACTAAGACCATTCACACAAACACGCTGACACAACACACTCAGACTCACTCACACAAACACACTCATACCACTCACACAAACACACTCAGACTCCCTCACACAAACACCTTAAGACTCACTCACACAAAGACACTCAGGACTCACTCACACAAACACACTAAGACTCACTCACACAAAGACACTCAGACTCACTCACACAAACACACTCATACTCACTCACACAAAGACACTCAGACTCACTCACACAAACACACTAAGACTCACTCACACAAACACTAAGACTCACTCACACAAACACACTCAGACTCACTCACACAAACAAACACACTCAGACTCCCTCACACAAACACACTCATACTCACTCACACAAACACACTCAGACTCCCTCACACAAATACACTCATACTCACTCACACAAACACACTCAGACTCACTCACATAAACACACTCAGACTCACTCCTCACACAAACACACACTCAGACTCACTCACACA
>QVTF01021014.1:0-67392 GCA_003573665.1 Oxygymnocypris stewartii
GCTCCTTTTGATTATATAATGGTAAATATTACAATATCATAGTACAACAACTGTGATCAGCAATAATGATAAGCCTAATACTCACAATAAAAAAATATTACGGTCATATAGATCATAACTAGAGGTGGGCATAGATTAATTTTTTTAATCTAGATTAATCTTGGAATTAATCTAGATTAAAATGGCTCATTTGAATTCTGCCGAAGGCATTCAGAATATGTGTGCTACCCAAATAATGACTAAAAGTAAGTCTTTGAGAACGGGTTTCTCAAGCCAGGTGGCGCATTAGACCAGGGGCTCATATCCTGTTTCCAAAATGCATCACAAACTTTAATCTCTTCCCGTCCCAATCCCACGAAAAAACTGGAGGAAAATCCCGTTCCACTCCCAGAAGAATGACTCCCATTCCCTCCCACTCCCGTGTTGTTGTTTTTTTTTTTTTTGCCGATAACTGTCAATTACAGTAAAAATATAGTACAGATCACAGCGTGCCCACCTTATTAGTTGAATAAAAACCCAAAATGTTGTTTTTTGTTATTATATTGAACTGAAGGCCATCTTATTGTCATGAATCTGGTTACCACTCACTCTACTGCACATCACCCATGGACTACATCTCCCATCATGCACTGCACTCACACATTCCCGTCCACCATTACACCAATCACACAGCTGTCACCATTCACTCATCAACCCTAATTGCCTCACCACACCTGCACCTCATTCACTCACTCACATAAAAGCAGCACACACACTCACTCACTGCGAAGTCTTGTTTTGCCCTGGCTACATTTCTGAGCGTTCTTCCCCGTATCTGTTATCTCTGTGTGTGACCCCGGACTGCCTGACCTTGGACTTCTGAACCTGTGCCTGTGACCTCGACCCCTGCCTGGTATTGTTTACGTCTCTGCTCTGCCTCCGATATTCCTGTTATGCCCTCTGACCATTGCCTGTGTGATTCTGCCTCTGTCCAATAAATATATATTACTGCACTTGGATCCCCTGCCTTTGACCAGGTCTTTACACTTATTATGCACAGTGTTGCACAGATTAAATTTCATGTAAATCATCCATGCTAACACACACGTCTTCTATTTTTATTTTTTTTTAGACATTTCACTCTCTATAGATATATTTTTCTATGTACTGTATTTTTAGATATATTCGAGTTTCGAAGTTTCTCGCTCAAGTTCACATGAGAGCTAAAGCGCATCCTGTTTGCTTAAAAGCGCAACTTTCGTTGTTATTCTGAGTGCACACAAATAACGTAGAGTCTTTACAGATTCGAAAGATGTATTAGGCTACTTTTATCTGTATGGACCAAGAATGACGGAGATTTTAAGAGCAAGTGAGCGCACCGGAGCCTGTCCTGCAGCAAACGCGCTTCCACACAAACACTTCAATAGCGCACATTTCTCTAGGTTAACATCATATTGAGCGGCCATGTAAAGTTGCTACTACATACATCTTTCAGATGAAAAGCCATATTTGAGGTTGATGAATGATAGGTGAGCGTTTGGATGTCCTGCCCGATTGTATTACCACATAGACCAGCCGTTAACAATCTGTCCATCACGGACTGCGAGCCTCTAGTTCGAAGACTCGTTCTCGCCCCCTACAGTGCAATTCGGCTAGGTATACATCCGCGCTAAAAATATCAGGGTGAAAGTCATCATAGCTTGCGTAGTATAGACCCAGCTTCCCAACCCAACTTTGAGAATAGATTAACGGCGATATTTTTTTTATCGCCGATAAGAGTCTCACGTTAACGCAGCACGTTAACGCCGATAACGGCCCACCACTAATCATAACACTGTCTCGGAGGTAAGAAGTGGATTATCCTTCACCTTGAAATTAATTTTCATCCTGAAATGCGAGCCAAATGTTGGATCACAATAATTAGGGACCACAGTTTCCACAAATCCCTTCACTTTATTGGGATGTTCTATTTTATTCTTGACGGCAAGGGCAGTGACTGTAACATTAAGCGTATTTTGCAGTATTAAACACGTATTTATACCTATTTCATCAGACTCCAAAAATTCTTCAAAAAGAACACAAAGAATGGCCATCTCAGGCTGCCATAGTTACAGCTCTTGCGTCATCAGAACAGGGTGTTCAACGCATCACCATTTCCATTTAATAAACTTTTTTGCACAGTTTTTTTCGGGGCTGAACGCAGCCCTGCTGTTATTGAGAATTACAGATGTTGATGTTTTATTGGTTAAAATGATGCCACCATCAGTGGTGGAAAGAGTACTGAAAAATATACTCAAGTAAAAGTACCATTATAATGGTCCAATAAATGTATTGTGAGTAGAGTAAAAGTACTTGTCCAAAAAACGAATTGAGTAAGAGTAAAAGAGTAGCCTATTAAAAAGTACTCATGAGTATTGAGTAGTGAGTACTGAGCTGTGGATTTTACCCCCTTATAATAAACGCTAGTTTATGTTCTTCTGAATGTCTCTTTATGTTTCTGTATAATTATTTATGCAGATCCCAAATAATATGATCAGTGTAGAAACTCTCTAGACCTATTCAAACTAAAACTATTAGAAAAATATTTGTAACATTTTACAATACAGAAACAATGGATACCTAACTATTCACACATGAATATTTGACAGACTGGAGTTTTAATAAAGACCAGTTCGATGAGCTTTTGTTAACTTTTGCTGTTTCTGGCATTGAAGATGGATGTGGAACTCTAGTTTTCTTTGCACAGTCTACTATTTTGGCCAAATCGCCAAAAATATGAGCCATGGCTAATGTGGATGTCTAACATGGTAACAAGGAGAAATCGCTATTGTGCTTTGATTTGATTTTTTTTTTTTTTTTTTTTTTTTTTATTAAATATGGTTAAATATATTGAAATATGATATTATTTGTATTACATGATTTTGTAAGTGCATCTTGGAGAGTTTTCTTTGTGTATACATTTGAATATTAATTTGAATTTCTGCAGGAAGAACTGAAAAACAAAACATGTTAGTTTCCTCGTTTGATGAGCAGATAATTGTCATGTAAACATCTGATACAAATACATCTCTGATACAAATATATCTCAGTGTAGGGAGTCTAGTTGGGTGAAGATCACTACATGTAAACTCATATCAGGTGAGACCCTTTTTACATGCTTAAATAATAATTAAATATTTAGCGTTACTGTCAATTAATCCGGTTATTCAATGTTGTCTTCAATAGCTGTTTACGATAATGTACGTGTCATGCTATTTTGGCTAAATATTTTAAATGCTTTGATTTTTAAGTAATCTAAATTTGTGATATTCATCATACTTCATCATGTGGCCAAAGGTGTGATTTATCTGTAATAAGAGCATTAACAAAATCAGAGGGCTGTTCAATGTTATGAAAGATGGTAAAGGGTTTACAGATAAACAGGGAGTAAAATATAACTGAATTAAGTGTTACTTCCTATTTCTTTGTAATTCACTGCTAAACTGACTAGCCATATCTGAGTGAGGACACTTTCTACACCACTGTTTAGTATAGCAAACACGTCTATAAATGTAGGCTTGCAAAAGCAAATGTAAGTGTTTTAATCCTGATTAATCATGCACTCCCACAATTGAGGAAAATATGTAACTCTTGGTTGTCACATTTTTGGTCTGCGTTAAACATCTCTGATGGATTCTAAAACATGAGAATTAATTCAGTGATTATAGATTCTTTAATAAGCTGAAAGCAACAAACTGATTTTACTACTTCCGTCAGCTCAGACGGTAGCTGTTCAATGTTTATTATTTATTAATAGTTCTTATTATTTAGATTAGAAATGTCACCCCTGTAGCTCTTTTCTCATTTGTTAAACAGACAGTGTTTCATCCTCACAGCTCATTTTTGTTTTGTCTCTTAACTTATTTCAGAAGTTAATTCCTGATCTGGTTTGTTGAATAAATATTCAACACAGTGGACTATTAGACTCCATAATGGTGTTCATTGGTTTTAAAAGTAAGTATGTTAATTTTTTTTTTTTTTTATTTGTATTTAATTCTTTTATATTGCATTTATTGAGTACTGACTAATAATTAAATATATGACAATTGACTAAGCTTTGGCTAAAACAATACATTATACATTTTCTTAATGGAAATTTGGGTCAGTTCACATATTTTTTATTAAAATCACACACACACACACACACACACACACACACACACACACACACACACACACACACACACACACACACACACACACACACACACATATATATATAAATATATATTTATATATATATAATTGATTCATAAAAACATAGTATTTATAATATGATATAATTAATATCATAATATATTATATAATATTATATAATATCACACTATTGTTGCAGCCTAGGTCGATTTTTTTTAACAAGTTTTGTAGTAAGATCATTTTAATTCAAATCAAAATTCATGTCAATTTAATTAGTAAATAACACTACAAGATGTCACTTCAGTCAGCGGGTCAAATCATCTTGTTGATGAATATATAGGCCTATTTATCTAAATGTGGGGCAGATTGAGGTGAATTTTTCAATTTTCAAAGGGAAGAGTGAAGAAAATTATTTTCACAATAAAACGAATTTCTCATGTACATACATTTAGTCCACTTTGTCTGATCGACATTAGTACAGTGACAGTCTAATTCAGTTTGTAGACTAAATATGACTGAATTAACGAGCCACAGCCGATTTTCTCTCCGTAGAACAAAATTATAGCTATAACTATTGAATCGATATATCCTACTCCATTGAAAAATCCCACTGCGGGTTTCTGTGACTTTGCCGAAAATCCGCAATAGTAGGATGATTTGACAGTCCAAAATACCTTATTAAAATAAATAGGTAAGATAATTTTGCAATGCAAAATACCTTATCAGATTGTCCTACCAGTATAAAATAAACATGGGATTGTTTGGTATAATCTTTAGTTCCTGGACAAATGTTACAAACTACTCTAAAAACAGATGGCTGATAACATACTTTAACTTTTAAAAGAATCTTATTAGAAATGTACAGTATGTTATCATCTGTTTATTATTTAATTTTGTATTTTAGTTATTGAGATAATTTAGAATCACGCAGAGCACTATAGAAAAGAGAATATTAATGTTAATAAAAATTATTTCAAAAATTCAATATCATAAAACACAGAGGCACATAATACAAAACATTCAAAACAATAAATTAAGTTATTGTTAATATTAACATGGCCTAAATAAGACCACATAGTGCTCCATATTGTAATCAATTGATACAGGGAAATACACTGAAAAGCTATTTTAAATAAATAATTTGTTTACCATACATTTTTTTCTCATAAACCATAAACACATTTAGGCTATTCTTCTTAATGTTGCAACATTCAAAATGTGCCCATCTACTGTAGCTCTCACACTGTACCTGGAAATGAAAGATATATGTTAGTTAATAAGTATATCTAAAACAACAAACAATGTAGATTGTAAAAATATGTCAAACTTTTTTTAGACTCTAATGTAATATATTTAATATTCTATCGTTACAAATATTAAAACTTTTATGTTAATATGTTAAACTTAATTTAAACTACATTCACTTTTTTATTTGTACAATTTCAATCATGCTTTTGGTAGGATCGTCCATTCCAACATGCTGCAAACCACACAGTAGTCCTCTGCATTGAAAATAAATGTGTTAACTTTAAATAGTTAAATATTAATTAATTGGACAGTCACACTGTACTAAATGTCGCCATATAGTATACTATTCTTGAGAAATACCATCTCAGACATGTTCTGTGACATTCAATTCTTACATTATACTTTTTGTGGCCTTCAAGACTGTCCTCTCTGTGACTTTGGATATGCTGACTACATTAAATATTTTTTTTCAGAGTGCAGATAACATTCTTTAGAGGTGTACTACATGACATACTTTATAATACATTAATTACGACAGTATTACATCATGTACCTCAACATAAGAAGTGTGCAGGCTATTTTCATGCATGCTAAGCTCACCGCTTCAGACATGGCTTGAACTTTGCTGATCATTCCTGTCAGCAGGTTTTGTTCAGCAAACTGAAACATTAAATGATAGATGATATTAATCCAATTCATTATAACATTTTCAGACCTGAAGCCACTTTTTACAAATATTTGAACGCATATTCTAAAAAAATGCTGGGATAAAGACAACCCAGTGCTGGGTAAAGTATGGACAACCCCAGCTATTGTTGTTTGGACTGGGTCATTGTAATTAACCAAGCATTTTTAGAGCACATACATTCAATACCAATACTCCATAACTGCTTGAATCTATCTGTAGGTTGTGTTTCAGAGTCTGTAATTGATCACTGGTGCTAGCTGGCTTCATAATGAAGTAAACAGTTCTCATTACTGCTAGCTGTCTTGGTATAATAAAAGCCAACAGAAGTAGTCAAGAACATACCTTACATGAAGAAGTCCAATATGGGCATGTTGTTCAGCATCAGAAAAATGGCACAATATTGTTGTGCACATGCGCAGGAAGCCCTGATAAGGACAATCTGATGGATAGGATGAAATGTCAGCACGCCGTCTTTAGCTTTCACTATGGTGCACATCAGGGCCGTGCAGAGACCTTTGGAGGAGCAGGTGCTCAAAGTATAAAAGGGGCACATGGAACACGGCTTTTAATAGAGCTGTGCCTCTTCCTGATATGTGTGTTTAAATGGATGCTTCTGTGTTGATACAGCAGAAAATGCCATGACGTAGGTTTGAAAAAGAAACATGTCACCGTTCTGCTGGTGTGATCTGACCGGCCACCAGATGTCGCTGTATGTTGAGCACATGGCTTGTTGTTTGTTGTTGGTGCCATGTGATCTCCTGTCTATTGTTTGTCCCCTTCCATCTTGTTACCCAATCATTATTTCAGTTGCTGTACCTGTGTCTCCCTTGTTACCCTCATTTGTCTCCCTATTTAGCCTCCTGGTGTCTGTAGTCCTGTGCTGATCCGTTGTCTTTCGTCGTGTATGTGTGTGTTATGTTGACTGTGCAACAGTTCTCTGCCTGCCTGACTCTTTTTCCCCTTCGGGGTGGTTTTTGTTACTCTGTTTCATTTTATGATTAAAAAAGAACCATTCTCCTGCACTTAAGTCCTTGCCTTATCTCTCTCCTCATGCATCCTGACAAAACAAAGAACAGAAAAGATCATTTTAAGTTTAAATGTTAAAGACATTTTTTTTCACCTCTTAATTACTCTGGAATGATATTATTGTTGTTGTTGTTATTGAGTTTACAGGGCATGTGTTTTTTGCTGTTTTAAACACTACTGTTGTTGTTGTAGTAGAAAAAAAACCATTCCTGTCTTATTTAAAATATAATTATATTCTTCTGAATGTATTCATTTTTTGAATGATAATGATTATAAAAACATGATTGATAAGTATAATTCGGAAGACGAAAATATTAGTATAAACCTGTTTTACCGGTGTTGTGACAATTATTTTTAAGGCACTTAAAAATATTATTGTAATAATAATAATAAGTTCAAAGTATGAATAGTTTAAAGTCAAATAACATACAAAAGACAAGACACCTCGAGGTCGCTTTACACTTTTCTAAATTAAACAGCAAGAACAAAGACAACAAGCACCTATGTTTTTATTGCTGTGTGTAGAACTACGTTAGCTGCATTTTTTATTTAATATTAATTTGAATCAAATGTAAAGTCTCCCCCCGCACTTTATTTGAGGTGTTTTTACGGTTTCTAGATTTAAATTAAAAGAGACATGACCAGGTATTTTATTCGTATCCAAAATGAGGAGATGTGAATATCAGGAGAGCTGAATACTCTCGTGCAGTGCATGTTTCATTCATACTCGACGCCAGAGAACGCTCTCGCGCTGAAACAGTTGACGTATGGACAAACTCACACGGCTATCTTTGTAGCTGAGCTGAATAAAAAGCAGAAACGTTTTTACTGATGAAGCGTGAAGACAATAAACCCAAGATTGCGAAAATATATGTTTTATGTGTGTTCTTCAAGTTATCTTCAGGTAATAAATAAACTATATGAAAAATGTGCAGTACTGATTGACATATAATTTGGTATAGAAACTATAAAATATATTTTCTGAATTATTCTGTGATAAACATGTGAAAAGGTGTTCGTAGCAGCCTTTATAAACAATCATAAAATTGTCATTAGGAAAACATTGAACACAAATACTGTAGCCCCTTGCTTCAGCTAACCGTGCTTCCACAGGCTACATACAGTAAAATAAACTACAGCTGTGCATGATCTCTTCACACCGTTCCCGTCAAATAATAATAATTCAATAATATAAGTTTACAAGCACACCACTTACCGGCAGCCGTGGACGTTACTGAAGGCATCCTAAAGGTGTCTGAACGTGAGAGGGATCGTCCCGGATGAGATCGTCAGGTGAAAGGTCATTATGTGGATAATTAAATTTACGGCTAAACTATTATTAATTAACTTAACTAATAGTTAGATTGGGCAGGCCTTCACAAAAGGTTGTTTAATAAAAAAAATAAAAAAATGGCCTTGACAAAAGGGCACTTTGGGCATCAAGGGGAAAATGGGCACCCCCCCCACCCCTCTCTTCACGTGCTTGGTGCACATTCGTTGCATTGTTTTGTCAGCTATGTGCAATTCCACAACATTTATTTCCATCCAGAGTTGTGTTCATTTTTGCCTGAGATCTTGTATTGATGATGGGAAAGTCAAACCGGTTATTTGATTTGTCTTTGTTTGACAGCAGCAAATATGTGTTTCATTTATTTATTTGTTCATAGCCTAAACAGCAAAAAATACATAAATTAATTGATTAATTAATACAAATATTAAAACTCTAATGGCATCATTCTATTGGTTAAGCCATTACTATGGCACTGAATAAATATTGTTTGAAACTGAACAGTCAGTCCTAAATAAAATTGAAAAACAATTCAGATGTGTGTGCAGTGTGAGAGAGGTCCAAGTGTAACTGAGAAAAGTGTTACAATTTGTAATATTTGTCTTATGACAGGTGTTCTGCGGTCACTGTTGACTATCATCTCTTTAATCTTGTGTAAGTGTAACCCAGTACTGTTTGTGTTGTTGTTTTATTTATTTTTATTTTTTAAATACAAAGGCTCAATACATTTTCAAATAAAATTAATTTCTCAGTAAATATAATGTCAAAACTCCATGCAGCTGTCTATGTAAGAATTCAACTCAACAGATCAGTTATTAATATTAAGAATGGAATAACATAATATTTAGGAAGAATACAATGTATCAAAAAATAAACACTATAGTCCACAGAACCTACAGTTTTACAAACTGTTGAAAGATAAATTCAGTATAAACGCATATGTTTCTGAATTAAATGTGCTAAACATGCTGGAGATAAAATTCACCTGGTTTGTCATTTGTATATTCTGACTTTAATCACATTTGTCTTGTCCTCAGGTTTCATATCCACCACTGCAGCTGAACCAATAGCAGCAGTTAGTCCAGTATTAAACTGTGAGCTTGATAATGAAACATACATCTGCACTGGTGCTCAGTACCGCATGCACTGCAACACAACAATGAATAATTTCTACTTCCAGAGATATGGAAACCAAAACCAATACCAATGCATTAGTAATGACTGTATCTGTGTTGGTAATAAGGACACCTGTGCATGCTACTATAATACATCATCCTGCTTCTGTGATATCTTTAGCAATAACATCACTGTCCCTACAGCAGTTAGTCCAGTTTATGACTGTGAGCTCAACAATGACACGTACATCTGTACTGGTGATCGGTACGGCATGAACTGCAACACAACAGTGCATTATTTTAGCTACTACAAATATCAGTACCAAAACCAATACCAGTACGATTGCTGGAGTAGGAACTGTCACTGCCGTTTTAATAAGGACTCCTGCTGGTGCAACAGTCATACTTCATCCTGCTTCTGTATGACTTACGGAAAAAGCATCACTCTCTCTTTATCACGTAATCCAGTCACAATCCCTGACTGTCTGCTTTATAATGACATATACATCTGCACTGGTGCTCAGTACCGTATGTACTGCAATACAAGAATGCATGATTTTTCCTACCAGAGTAATCAAAACCAATACCATTGCAGTAATAATAACTGTGACTGTCGTGGAAATATGGACACCTGTACATGCTACAGTAGCACTTTGTCCTCCTGCTTCTGTACAAATTACAACAATCCCAACACCATCCCTGCAGCAGTTAGTCTAGTCACAGACCCTGACTGTGTGCTCCATAACGATATATACATCTGCACTGGTGCTCAGTACCGCATGTACTGCAACACAGAAATGCATGACTTCTCCTATCAGAGATATCAGAACCAATACCAATACCAGTGTGTGAATAATAACTGTAACTGCATTGGTGATAAGGACACCTGTACGTGCTCTAGTAGCACTTTGTCCTCCTGTTTCTGTGAGACTTACGGCAATATAATTGCTCTCAATACAGAAGTCAGTCCAGCTTATGGCTGTGTGCTTTACAACAACACGGTGTACATCTGCACTGGTTCTCAGTATCGCATGTACTGCAACACAAGAATGCATAGTTTCAACTACCAGACGTATCAGTACCAATGCTGGAATAATAAATGTAACTGCATTGGTAACAAGGACACATGTACATGCTCTAGTATCACTTTTTCCTCCTGCTTCTGTGAGACTTACGGCAATAGTATTGCTCTCTCTAGGCAAGTGAGTCCAGCTTATGGTTGTGTGCTTTATAATGACACATATATCTGCACTGGTGCTCAGTACCACATGTACTGCAACACAAGAATGCATGGTTTCTTCTATCAGAGATATCAGAACCAAAACCAATATGAATACCGATGCTGGAATAATAACTGTGACTGCCGTGGTAATAAGGACACCTGTATCTGCTACAGTAACACTTTATCTTCCTGCTTCTGTGAGACATATGACAATAACATCACCATCCCTACATCAGTTAATCCATTGAGAGTCTCTCAGTGTGAGCTTCATAATGATACATACATCTGCACTGGTGCTCAGTATCGCATGCACTGCAACACAAGAATGCATGATTTCTACTATCGAAGATACCAGAACCAGAACCAAGACCAGTACCAGTGTGTGAATAATAATTGTAACTGCATTGGTAATAAGGACACCTGTACATGCTCTAGTAGCACTTTATCGTCCTGCTTCTGTGAGATTTACGGCAATATTGTTGCTCTCTTAACAGTAGTTACTCCAGCTTATGGATGTGAGCTTTATAATGACACATACATCTGCACTGGTGCTCGGTACCGCATGTACTGCAACACAACAATACATTACTTTAGCTTCTGGAAGTATCAGAACCAAAACCAAAACCCATACCAATGCTGGAATAACTGTGACTGTCGTGGAAATATGGACACCTGTACATGCTCTAGTAGCACTTTGTCCTCCTGCTTCTGTACAACTTACAACAATCCCAACACCATCCCTGCAGCAGTTAGTCCAGTCACAGACCCTGCCTGTGTGCTCCATAACGACACATACATCTGCACTGGTGCTCAGTACCGCATGTACTGCAACACAAGAATGCATGCTTTCTCCTTGCGGATATATCAGAACCAAAACCAATACCAGTGTGTGAATAATAACTGTAACTGCATTGGTGATAAAGACACCTGTACATGTTCTAGTAGCACTTTGTCCTCCTGTTTCTGTGAGACTTACGACAATAACTTTGCTTTTACTACAGCAGTTAGTCCAGTCCATGACTGTGTGCTTTATAACGACACATCATACATCTGCACTGGTGCTCAATATCACATGTACTGCAACACAGGTGTACATGATTTGTATTACAGTAGAAATGAGCACCGCTGTTCAAGCAATATTTGCTACTGCCAAGGAAATAAGGACACTTGTACATGCTACTATAGTACATCATCCTCCTGCTTCTGTACAAATTATGGTAATACCATCCCAGCAGCAGTTAGTCCGGTCTATGACTGTGTGCTTTATAATGACACATACATCTGCACTGGTGCTCAGTACCGCATGTACTGCAACACAACAATGCATAGCTTCAACTACCAGAGAAATAGATACCAAAACCAATATCAGTACCAATGCTGGAATAATAAATGTAACTGCATTGGTAACAAGGACACATGTACATGCTCTAGTAGCACTTTTTCCTCCTGCTTCTGTGAGACTTACGGCAATAGTATTGCTCTCTCTAGACAAGTGAGTCCAGCTTATGGTTGTGTGCTTTATAATGACACATATATCTGCACTGGTGCTCAGTACCACATGTACTGCAACACAATAATGTATAATTTCTACTATCAGAGATATCAGAACCAAAACCAATATGAATACCGATGCTGGAATAATAACTGTGACTGCCGTGGTAATAAGGACACCTGTATCTGCTACAGTAACACTTTATCTTCCTGCTTCTGTGAGACATATGACAATAACATCACCATCCCTACATCAGTTAATACATTGAGAGTCTCTCTGTGTGAGCTTCATAATGATACATACATCTGCACTGGTGCTCAGTATCGCATGCACTGCAACACAAGAATGCATGATTTCTACTATCGAAGATACCAGAACCAAGACCAGTACCAGTGTGTGAATAATAATTGTAACTGCATTGGTAATAAGGACACCTGTACATGTTCTGGTAGCACTTTGTCTACCTGCTTCTGTGAGATTTACGGCAATATTTTTGCTCTTTTTACAGTAGTTACACCAGCTTATGGATGTGAGCTTTATAATGATACATACATCTGCACTGGTGCTCGGTACCGCATGTACTGCAACACAACAATACATTACTTTAGCTTCTGGAAGTATCAGAACCAAAACCAAAACCCGTACCAATGCTGGAATAACTGTGACTGTCGTGGAAATATGGACACCTGTACATGCTACAGTAGCACTTTGTCCTCCTGCTTCTGTACAAATTACAACAATCCCATCACCATCCCTGCAGCAGTTAGTCCAGTCACAGACCCTGCCTGTGTGCTCCATAACGATACATACATCTGCACTGGTGCTCAGTACCGCATGTACTGCAACACAAGAATGCATGCTTTCTCCTTACGGATATATCAGAACCAAAACCAATACCAGTGTGTGAATAATAACTGTAACTGCATTGGTGATAAAGACACCTGTACATGTTCTAGTAGCACTTTGTCCTCCTGTTTCTGTGGGACTTACGACAATAACTTTGCTTTTACTACAGCAGTTAGTCCAGTCCATGACTGTGTGCTTTATAACGACACATCATACATCTGCACTGGTGCTCAATATCACATGTACTGCAACACAGGTGTACATGATTTGTATTACAGTAGAAATGAGCACCGCTGTTCAAGCAAAATTTGCTACTGCCAAGGAAATAAGGACACTTGTACATGCTACTATAGTACATCATCCTCCTGCTTCTGTACAAATTATGGTAATACCATCCCAGCAGCAGTTAGTCCGGTCTATGACTGTGTGCTTTATAATGACACATACATCTGCACTGGTGCTCAGTACCGCATGTACTGCAACACAAAAAGGCATAGCTTCAACTACCAGAGAAATAGATACCAAAACCAATATCAGTACCAATGCTGGAATAATAAATGTAACTGCATTGGTAACAAGGACACATGTACATGCTCTAGTATCACTTTTTCCTCCTGCTTCTGTGAGACTTACGGCAATAGCATTGCTCTTTCTAGACAAGTGAGTCCAGCTTATGGTTGCATATTTTATAACGACACATATATCTGCACTGGTGCTCAGTACCGCATGTACTGCAACACAAAAATGTATAATTTCTACTATCAGAGATATCAGAACCAAAACCAATATGAATACCATTGCTGGAATAGTAACTGTGACTGCCGTGGTAATAAGGACACCTGTATCTGCTACAGTAACACTTTATCTTCCTGCTTCTGTGAGACATACGGCAATAACATCACCATCCCTACAGCAGTTAATCCATTGAGAGTCTCTCAGTGTGAGCTTCATAATGATACATACATCTGCACTGGTGCTCAGTATCGCGTGCACTGCAACACAAGAATGCATGATTTCTACTATCGAAGATATAGATACCAAGACCAGTACCAGTGTGTGAATAATAACTGTAACTGCATTGGTAATAAGGACACCTGTGCATGCTCTAGTAGCACTTTCTCTTGTTTCTGTGAGTATAACATCTCAACCACAACCACAATCAGTCCAACTACTGCAGGTGAGCATGTTTCTACACTGGAATTTTCTGTTTGATTTTACTGATTGTTGTATTGATGAATTCCTTTATTTCAGTTGTAAATATCACACTGCCGGATCAATGCATGGTAAGCTGAACATTTAAATGAACACAGTGCACAGATTCTTTCGGTTTTATTTGTAAATCTCAATTGTGATTTCAGAGTCAGGCCTCAGAAGGATGTCTTCAAAATCTTCTTGAGCTGATAGAGAACATTACAGCTCAAGTCCTCCCTGTGACTGTAAGTCTTCAAGAGAAATATGATAAAATAAGCAGATCATATCTAGACAGTGATTGACATAGCAGTGCGGTATTGTTGGTTTTTGTTGACATTAGCATGAACAGTAACTCTATTTATCTGATCAATGAATTAGACTGTGATGAACATTTTGACTGTGGCCTTCAACGCTTCAGAGAAGATTTTAGAGTCATCATCATCATCAGCAAGCCCAACTGAACTAGCCTCCTATGGAAACCGCATGTTAAAGACCAGTGAGAAACTCATTTCTACATTAGTGAAGCCGACAGACACAAGTGATAATGTCAGTTTCACTCTTCCTGCTGTAGGTAAGTGGAGACACAATTATTATTGATTAAGAAACTGAGATTATCTATGATTTCAGTGACATTATTTAGTCTAGAGAGCAGCGGTGGGTCATACAGCAGCAGTGATAAATACAGCTACATTACTATGTGATCGTACATTATAGATTTATGTTTTTTTTTTTTTTAATGGATGCAAATAGTATATTTTGATGTTGGTCAAAGGTCAGTGTTTTTGTGCAAAATCATTGACAATTTATTTGATTATACTGTAAGATCTAACTGTAACAGAGTCAGGGGCGTGAGGATCCATGTGCAGCTTTATTAATACGGAATGCAAGTCAGACAGGCAGAGTTCAAACACAAGCTTCAAACACAACGTAGGCAAGGCAGAATCAGAGTCAGAGTTCAGGCTTAGGATCGGGGCTGGCGGCAAACACTCGGGGTAAACAGTAAACAAGGCAGATAGGATTAAAGTAGGCAGGCGGCGGAGATTCAGAGTCCAGTAAACAGTCCAGGTCATACACAGGGAATCATACACAGGGAGTCATACATGGGGAATCATACATGGGAGAAACGCTCAGAAATGGTTGCTTTTTTTTGGTTTTGCTAAAACAAGACTTCGCAAGGAGGTTATTGGGAGAGTAGCTTAAATAGGCCAGAGTCAATGAGAGACACCTGTGCCGGTAATCAGTCTCAGGTACGGGGTATATGGGAAATGAAGTCCGTGTGGGAGTTAATACTCAGGTGAGGGTTCCCTCTGGTGGTGATCGGAGGGAGCCACAGCGGCTGAATTCGTGACACTAACATTTGACCTCCAGATGGTGTAACAGTTAATAAATAATAAGGTTAATAGGGCTTATACTGTATATATATATTTTTTTCTGTGATTAAAGAAAACTGTTCTAAAGTTGACCTGAATGATTCAAACTACATCAGCGATGAAAACCCAGCAATAGTGAATAGTTTTGTCTTCTGCGCAAATTCAATAATTTAACTGGGGTTTAATAACAGTAATAATAAATATCTAAATAAAGACTATAGCATATTCTTGTTTGTGTTTAATCAGAGGGTCAAGTCTTCATGGTTGGACCACAGGTCACCTTCGATAAAATCCCTCGACTTGATACTACAAATTCTTCTGTGGACATCGATCTCATTGGGATCGCCAAGAACAACAATGAAGGTATGTTAAATGTTTCTGTGTGATTACAAATTGTAGGAAGAGATATCATACCATCACCACTAGACCATATTTACTTTTTGATTGTTTTTGTTGTTTTTACATACATTCACATTTCTGTTTCTGTATCACAGGATCGGCTGCTGTGGCTTTCATGAGCTACACGATGATGGAGAATCTACTGAAGCCAGACTTCTTCAACACTTCAAACGACACGATTAAAACCATGATGTCTACTGTGATCTCAGCTACTCTTCCCAAAACCACCAACACTAAACTCACCAAACCAGTCAACTTCACCTTCAGACACATCAGAGTAAGAGACTGAAATGTGTTTTTGCCCAACCTGAGAACTGATGAACATCTAAAAACAGCTAATATTCAGTGTTTTATTATTTTTTTCTTCTGTTTGCAGGAGTTTAATCCCAGCGGCTCTCTGTCCTGTGTGTACTGGAATATCAGCGAGTGGATTGTAGATGGTTGTTCTGTTTTAAAGACCAATAGCAGCTACACTGTATGTTCCTGTGTTCATCTGTCAACATTCGCTCTCATCATGCAAACCAGCAGCCCACCAGAGGTACAGAACCTTTCTACTGAACACTGAAGAACAGCACATATTTAACACTCATGTTCTCTGACATGTTTTCTCAGAGCGACCCACTGATGGAGCTGTTGAATTTGGTGTGTGTGAGCGTGGGGCTGGTGTTCTTCACTTTGGCCCTGTTGTCCTTTGCCTTCTGTCAGTGGAGTCCTGGAGTGAACAATGTGGCTCGAATCAACATCTGCATCAGTCTTCTGCTGGCTCATCTTCTGTTCCTGCTCACACAGCAGTTCCTGAGCCTCATACAACCTCAGCAGGTGAGAATGATGAAGGAGCTCTACAGCTCAGCACAGCCTCACTGAGAATCATCATAACGTCTCTCATGGTCTCCAGGTGTTGTGTGCCGTGATCTCAGGCCTTCTGCACTTCCTCTTTCTCTCCGGCTTCGTGTGGATGTTCATTGAAGCTGTGCTGCTCTTCATCTGTGTGAAGAACCTATCACAGATCAGCTCCAAAAAGAAGGAGGTGCTTAGCAGTGGATTCCTGTGTGTGATTGGATATGTGGTTGCTCTGGTTGTGGTGTGTGTGTCTATCGGTCTGGTTCCTGAAGGATACGGCAGTGAACAGTGAGTTGTTTCTGCTATCTGATAAAATGCATTTTTTTGGCATGTTATATTTAAGGCATTCACAAGATTAAAATCTGTTAAATTTCAATAGTCATCATCTGAAATAGCAGCATTTTATTAATTCAAGTTAATTGTTTTCCTCTGAACAGCTGCTGGATTAAACACGATAAAGGTTTTATCTGGAGTTTTCTGGGTCCTGTTTGTGTCATACTAGCAGTAAGTTCTAGTTACAGACATTATTCACGTCGACTGTTGAAGCCGAAAAAATAAGTTTGATAATTTCTTCTTTTTCTGCAGTTAAACACAATTCTCTTCATCAAGATCATCATCACTCTAAACTCAACTCTAAAAAAACTGAATGCCGAGGTTTCACAGATGAAACAAACCAAGTACCAAACATTATAAACAAAACACGGTATAAATAAAGAACATATAGCCAATGAAGACACATTAACTCTCTTTCTCTGTTTCTCTGCAGGAGTATGGTGTTTAAAACACTGGCTCAGTTTGTGGTTCTTGGTTGCTCCTGGATTCTGGGTTTCTTCACTAATGGCAGTGAGGTTCTGGAGATCATCTTCCTGATCTTGAACTCTCAGCAGGGAACCTTCATCTTCCTGATCTACTGTGTCCTCAATAATGAGGTAAGAATTGCTTTCATCCTACTCTGTAAATAAACTAATCAATCTCCAGTGGCAGTACAGTAGTTTCTTACCTGTTTATTCAAATCAAACTCCATTGTGGCTCATGAGTTTCAGAGGTTAAATTAATCTCATGAAGTCACTCGTCTCATTCTTGTCCAGGTCAGGCAGCAGTACATGAAGTTCTTCAGATGTCTTTGCTGTGGATGCAAACAACACTGAGAGCTACAGCATCATGTTCAGGAAGTAAAAAGTACTGCTAAAGTGCCATTATTATGCAACTGTAGTTTTAGCTCCATTCTGTAAACGCTAAATAATGTAACCAGTCTTTTGATTTTACAGCTGTAAAAACTATTGATGTAGAACTTCTAAACTATTTTATTTAATCTTCGTTATAAACATAATATTTTCTTGGTTGTGGGTGAAAAGCATTTTTTTAAAGACATTACAGATACAAAATGTTCAGTTAAATGCTGGCAAAAAAAACACAAATAACTCCTGAAAACTATTTAATGTGCTTATAGTGAAGAGAAATAACATGACATACAAATAGATATTGAGATATGTCATATAATTAATAAATGTTTTAATCTTGCACACTTTTTAGTTTGTTGAGCACAGAAAGTTCCCAGAAAGGAAATGAATGTTTCTTCTGCAAATACCCATTTTATTTTACTTTTAATATTCATATGTCAAAATATATTATCAGGTCGGAGTGTAGCAGGTTTTATAGTGGGTTTACCTTTAAAACAACTAAATGACCAGCTGTTATCTCAAATTATTATTGTCAAATGGCTTGTATTTTTGCATTAAAACATGTGAATGATTATTGATTTTTGCTTTTGCTCAGGGTTTCATTATTTTAATGCAGTTTTTGTTATGATGTTATGCCTTAATAAACAATGTGATACAATACGTGCATATGTGAATGCTTTTTCCACATTCCACAAAAGCCCAGAAAAGCTCGATATAATAGACTGACTCTAATTTGAAAGGAATATGCTATTTTTTTCTTAATTGAGACTGCCCTGATCATGTATGCAGCCTTCAAATGTGACCTCCGGAGGAACGCAGCCTCCGAAAAGGGACACAGCTAAACAAACCAGACAGTCGAACTTAAAAATGGTTTATTGACGTCTTCCGTGGTTGAGACAACATACCTTCTGATGTTCATTCATGTTTATTTTGTGCTATAACTATAAGGAATAGATCGATTCACGTTTGAACTGCTAGAACTGAGGCGCTACAGCGATCTGTCACTTTAAAGAGCCACAAAAGTCATATTTATTGTTTGATTTTCTCTAAAAACAACACATTTTGAAAGCTGAGACTTAGTTTCATTCCAAAAGTAAGCTGCTCTGTCTTGTTGGTCAGATTGCATGTCAGTTAAAATCCTGGCGAAGGTTGAAATGCTGCCCTATATTTATTATTATTATTATTATTATTATTATTATTGATTAGGACTAATTTAATGTAAATTTACATGAAAGGAAAATTCAAATAGCTTTTTGTTTCTTCGGGGGCAAATTAGACTCAATGTAATGTTTCACTTCATTTTCAAATACTATAAAGCATGGTTGTTTTCCTGAATGCTTATGATTATTAATGAGAAATTTAACCATAAAAAATTCCTGCCCTACATTCCAGAAGCCATTTCACTTTTCAAATAGATCAAAATAGGGAATAATAGAAGATCGCAACTTCCGTTTCAGTGCCTCAGTTCAAGAAGAGGTGAACTGATCATCTCCTCCACTTTAACCAGTTGCAGCATGAAATAAACACGAATAAAGCAGTTCTCCTCTGGCCGTCGAACCAGCAGTTCAATTCCAACTGCAGCAAAATCAGATTGTGTAAAGGACTCATCTGGTTCCCCTGGTCTTGTCTCTGCAATATCTAGGTAAAAACCTAGTTTTTGCCTACAATAACTATGTAGAAACTAGGCACTAACCCTGAACCTACCCCTAAACCTAACCCTACCCCATGTAGTTACCTTATATTGCCAGTGCTTTCTTGGTAAGTACACATACTGTAAAATAAAGTGCAATTTAAATCTGTATCCTGTCTCATGTAATTGCTCAATCAATGTTTCAACGTCCAACAGACATGTGTTTAACAGCCTGTAAACAATATATAATGTCGCATTAACCTCAGAGAAAGACACAAAACAACAAATTCGGTTAAACTTTTATAAACTTTGCATTCTCTTGCAAAGATATTTGCATTTCCTCGCAAGACCAGTTGAGTTCGGACAAATACTTCCTGTTTACAGATCGCAGCGGTTCATACAGCTCTGTACCTTCAGAATGGAGCGGTTCATAGAGTTTTATTTTGAACTTGGTTTAAGGTATAAAGAAATACACGTGGGTTTTGGGACATTCTAAAACACTCAATGTGGCTTAATGTACTAAAATAGTGACATTGGAGGACATATTTCAGTATGAATAATTACTATTAATATTATTACATTATTAATAATTTTACTAATACTGCTACAGACAAGCAGAATAGGCCAGAATATTAATGCACGTTAAGACTTTTCTTCTCCTTGGAAACGTGTTCTAAAGAAAACGCTTAAGGTAGGCTATTGGATGAAAACTGTGATAAAAAAGACCAAATCTGTTATACAGTTTATTAATAAAATATGTTACGCATGGGAAAGCAGATGAATATGATCGGAACAAGCAAAGTTTCATGTGTTTTTTCCCTCTAGAACGAAAACATTATAAATACTAACGTGTTTAAATAATAACTCTTAACGTGACTTGGCATGTTGTTTGCCTGTAGTATATATTTTAAATAAATTATTTATAAAATTTATATTGGCTTTTTATATTAAGCCATGTTAAGTATGGTGAGGGAAAAAAATCTATGGGTATCTATGGGGAAAAAAATGCTTATCGGGATCGAACAATTCAGTGTGTTGATATTCTGGGCTCATCTGCTTGAATGTACACAGTATTTACTTCGAACAATTTCTATAGCAGATTTGTTTTGTTTCTTTATAACGGGTTCTATGGGAGGAAAAAGCTTAATTCGTAATTTAGCGATTTGTGTTCATATTCTGGGCTTATATGCTTTTCTGTATGTAATATATTTTATTAATAAACTGTGTACTGGATGCAGCATTTTTATACCACTGCCTTAGTCCATTAATTAAGCATTTTTCTTTCTTTGGGGGAGAAAGTGTGGTAACACTTTATAATAATGTTCAGTTCTAAGTCATTTATAAGTGATTAGTTAATGATGAACTAATAATTTACAAAACATTCATAAGTGATTAATAAGTGATATGCTACAATACGATTTGTGCATGTTTTGTTAATAAATTTACAAGTAATTTACAAGTAATTAGCTAATGATTAACTAATCATTTACAAAACATGAATATGCATTCATAGATGATTAAAAAGTGATATGTTAATATTTGTATCTATGTTTTGTAGATTAAGTTATAAATGATTTGATTATTTCATGGTGCTATTTTTAAAGATAACTTATGACAGATTTGTAAATCGTTAGCATATTACTTAATCATTTGTGAATGTATAGTCATGTTTTGTAAATGATTAGTTCATAATAAACACATTACTTAAAAATGATTTACACCTGAACGTTATTATAAAGAGTTACTGAAAGTGCTTAATGTGCAACTTAGCACATTACGTTCTGAGATATTCTGCTTGTCTGTAAATAGTATGTTGTATTAATAAGGTGTGTACTGAATTTGGTCTTCCAATGTCACGGCTTTATTACATTAAGTCACATTGAGCATTTTAGAATGTCCCAAAACCGTGCCTTGAACTAAACACAGACTGTATTTCTTTATATTTGAGTACAAGTTCAAAATAAAACTATGAACCACTTCATTGTGAACATATGGAGCTGTATGGACCACTGCATGTTGTGAAGTAAACAAGTAGTGTTTGTCCAAAACTGGTTTTGCAAGAGAACACATATATCTTTGTGAGAGAATGCAAAAGTTTGGCGAGGTAATGCAAAGTTTCTCAGGGGAGCGTAAAAGTTTTGCGAATGCATAATGTTTGAAAAACAAAATTCCTCCCACACCGTATTTTTCCACTTTAGGGGCTCCGTAATATATTACCTATATTCATCCTAAATATTCTTAGACCTGGATGAATTTGCTTTGAAATAGCATCCATTAAATGTGATATGCTAAAATTTTACTTTGACAAGCCAAAAACAGTTTTTAAAGTATATGGGTGACTTCCAATCTTTCAATGTGTTTCTTCTTTTCACAGTCTGGTAGAAATTATGGATGATTCTAAAATATATGGTCACATGACAGTATAAGTGTAGAGTTCCCAAGATACAAGGGGTGGGTCAATTTACCCACTGGCTCATCTTACCCCTCTCTCATATGTACTTCAATCACTGTTTAACACTCATTTTCTTTACTTTCATTTTTTTCTAAACCCCCACTTGCTTCTCTTTTTCGTCCATAATTTTTCATCAATGAGAATTAAACAGCCTAGCTTGATACTTAAAACCACACCTTCCACATGTAGACTATATTACAATCACATTTTAGTAATGAAATCTCTGTTATATCACATTGCCTTAACTACTATGCACTTACATCAAAAAATAAGTATGACATACATTTTGTAGTTCATATTGTATTGCAAACACTTCTGCTGCTATCAGGGATGGACTGTAAAAAAAGATGTTGAGATTTTAACGGTAAAAGACTGTAAACGTGCCACAGTAAAAACCTGTTAAATGATTAATGGTAAGTTTCCTTACTATATACAGTGAATAACTGTAATAGATCTAACCTTTGTTTTTGAGAAAGTAGCCTCAGAGTCGACACTCGTAGACTGTGTCTGAAACCACACCCTACACCCTCATTCACTAGTCCCTACATTAGTTCACTATATAGTCCACTAGACCGAGTGATTGAAAACATATGAGTGAATTCAGACACTGATGAACACCTGCTGTTAACCAACACAATCACTGAAGGAAAGAACCAGAAACAAAACTATAACTGATATACAGCCACAGCCTTAAATGAAATCAACTGAAATAAAAGAGCAGAGGATGATTAAACAACTCCACAAACAGCATTACCAGCTCCACTTATAACTAACCAGTTTGACCTCTTTTCTGTCATATGTCTATGAATTAACATAGGTTTATACTTTATTTTAAATGTTTTGTTTGACTTCACCAGTTTGGTGATCAGTGTTTGCTTTAGTTATTTTCTTGACCCTTGACTCTTTAATGTTAGTTTTTCTCTTGGCTGTTATAACTGTGTTTGTGACACACATTTGTTATGACAAGAAAAGCCAAGTTAAATTGTAATTATGTAGTTTTGGTTAATCTAATAAGATCCCTGTAAAACTAGCTTAAAACACATAAAAAAGGCATACCCAAAGTAAATTGCATGCTGTTCTTGGGCCATTTGGATGATATGCATGATGTTGGTCTCCTTTGAAAGGTGACACTCTGAGGTTTGTTTCTCAACAGTCAGAATCACTGTAAGTCTTACTGATATTGAGTAATAGCACTTTGAACACACTAAAAAAAGAACAAAATAATTCTGCCTGCATTTTTTTTGTAAATATAAGCCTGCAGATGACTATAGCTGGGAGGTATGAACTGGAAAATACATTGGGATCACAGAATGCAGCCTTACCAAGCCAAATTTACCTCTTGATAAACAATATATTAGAAAATTAGTGCTTTACACACGTTTATCTAAGTTTATGTCTAGGCACTTCTCAAAAAAAGACACTTGGAGATTCCAAGTGACCCTTTGTAAGCAACAATTACACAATAATACAATGCTGTAATTCTTGAATGCTTTAATGTACAGTCATCATTCTGGGCTCTAATGAAAGGTTACACTTAGAGCTATTCAGTTTCTCATCCAGATTCACTGTCAATAATTGCTGACACATAGTAACTGAAGCATAAACACATTATAGTGACATTTATACATAGAATCCAAAATTTGTACACTTGTAAATAACATTTATGTTTATAATTTCTAATCTAATTACACTTTTTGCCTATATTTATATTTCTGGATATAGTATATTATTTAATTTAAGTTTTCTTTCTTATATTGGTGTTATATTCCATCCCTACTGTGTTATTCATATATATGTCTGCACTATCATGCATGTCTGCATTATGTCTGTTCTTTCTTCTGCACTGGAAGCTCCTGTCATCAGGACAAACTCCTTGTGTGTAAACATACTTGTAATAAAGCTCTTCTGATTCTGCTTGTAGTGTTTTTGATGATGTTTTGCTGTCATCATGTCCCTCGGTATATGTTTTTTTGCTGACTGGCTCACAGACTTCATTCGATTCAATATCAGAAGATTGTCTGTGATATAAAAAAGTTAGAAGTTAGCAGGAATACACCAAAACACAAACACGTATAAAACACACACACACACACACACACACACACACACACACACACACACACACACACACACACACACACACACACACACACACACACACACACATGTTGTTTTTTATGGTTTACGGGGACTTTCCATAGGCGTAATGGTTTTTATACTGTACAAACTGTATGTGTTATTGCCCTACACCAACCCTACACCTAAACTTAGCCCTCACAGGAGACTGTGCATTTCTACTTCATGCTTCCTTTAAGTTTTTCTGCATTGAGTTGTTAGTAAACATAAATAATGATTGGTAGATTTTAATTTCAGTCACTTTAGTCTCACAGTCTGCTTTTTTGAGCACGTCAAAAATATGTGCCATGGCTAATATGGATGTCTAAGGTGCTACGTATAAATATGTATAAATACATTTAAATGTGATCTTTGGTTGTTTTTGTAAGTGGATCCTGGTGATTTTCTGTTTTTGTATATACATTTGAATATGAATTTGAATTTCAGCAGGAAGGACTGACACAACATGTTGGTTTCCTCATTAGATAGGCAGATAATTAACTTACAAACATCTGACAAATATCTCTTTGTAGTCAGTCTAGTTGAGTGAAGGTAACTACACGTAAACTCATATCAGGTAAGACCCTCTTTACATGCTTACATAAGAATGAATGATTTAGTGTTACTAGCAATCAGTCAATATATATTTTAGCAATTTCGTCTTTAATAGCTCTTTGTGATAATTTACAAATTTCATGCTCTTTAGGTTCAACATTAAGTGTAAGTCATTAAGATTAAGTCATCTAAAGCTCTGGTATTTATTCTGAGGATGAACTATTAGCCTTTTCAAAACAAACATACTTTATGATTCATGTGTCCTGAGGTGTTATTTATGTGTAATAGGAACAGTAACAAAATCATAGGGCTGGTCAAGGTTTTGGGAGATGATTAAAGGGTTTACAGAAATAACAGTGAGGTTTCATCGAATTGAATTCAGTGTTACTTCTCTTCTTTGTAATTTTTTTGTTGCAATTTCTGAGTGATTTCTACACCATTGTTTTTAGTATTGCAAACAAATATATACATGTAGGCTCACAAAAGCAAGCATATATAGTTATTTTAATCACTCCCTCAATTGAGGAAACTGTGTAAATCTTGCAGTCCAGACATGGTTGGCACACATTTCTGTGTTGAATAAAAATAAGATGGGAAGCATCAGACTTAACTTTTTATGTCACATCAGAGGGATGCTGGTTATGTACAATTTTTATCATTTATTATCCTGAAATTATAAACACAAAACTAAACTCCTTTTCTCTTTCCACAAAACAAAAATATTATTTTTTTCATCATGCAGCATCCTCCGTTGTTTTAAATAAGACATCCTTGGCGTCAATATGACGATGCGAAAGGTACTTGATATAGATTGGGTAATAATATTGCCATTATTGTATATATTTTGGGGTGTGATTTTTCAATGTAAACAGTCACAACAGTTTTATTTATATGACACTATTTACAAATTTATGAGCACGTAATATAACCTAAAGATGCTATGTGAAAGTTTGAAACAGAAAATAGGGGTTTTCATCTAGCCACTTTCTTCGTAAAGAAAACACATTTTTACTCAAATTAATCAAAATGGATTTATAGCGTTTTGTAACCAAACTCATAATATAATATAATATAATCATATGTGAGGGATAATCAACGTCTAGACGTGGAGGCAAAGAACCGCCCGACGCAAAGCGGTGTGCACATTTACTCATCTAATTTTCATATTTTGATGTCATCAGGGGCGGCCATCTTGAATTTCATAATATTCAGGAAATAGTAGATATTGAATTCATGTTTGACCTTATTTGCATGTTTTTTTATATACCCTCATTCCAAATGATAAGAAAAGAGGAAACCAATAATAAAATTGAAGAAAGTACTAAATTATTACTATATTACTATAATATATAGAAGTAAAACGCATGTGAATAGTAGCCTACTTTTTGATCAGTTCATAAGTAATATTCAGGAAATATTTCATATTGAATGCCACCCCCATCCCCGTTGGGCAAAGGGTCGAAATGATCAGTTGTTTCTGCTTCGTGAACACTCTCGCCTTGCGCGACGGCACCATTTAGCTGCAAAGATGTACCGGGAGAAGTGCGATCATTAGACGGCCGGTTGTCATTTCCAAAAGGCAAATATTCTCCTTCAGAGTCAGAATCAGCGAATAACATTTGCAACACATCATCACAGTACAACTTTTCATTCGCCATTTGGCTATCTGACTTTCTGCTGAAATGATCCTCATTAGTGTTTGTAAATCAAACAAGCTGCAGCATGTGTTGATGTGTGATAATTTGTGTTTCTTTTCTTCAAAGCACTCACAGATGTACACCAGTTTTTAGCAGTGATTCATGTTCATGTTTAATTTATGGGATGTCTTTACACAGTAAAACCCCCAATGTTTAACTCAACACTCCCAGTGTATATATAATCCACACTAAAATGTAACACTGAAGCAGTGTTAAAGTTAATGAGATCATTAGTTTAGTAATTTGGGTTAGGTGATGATTGAGCATTAATGAAAAACACCTGCTGTTAACAAACTGAATAGCTGAAAGAAAAAGAAAAAGAACAAAAAAAGAGACGAAACGAGCAGAAATACAATAACTACAACTGACTTCAGCCACAGCCTTAGATGAAATCAACTGAAGATAAAATGAGTCATGAAATCTCTCAGGATCTCATCAGAGGATGATTAGACAACTCCACAAACAGCATCACCGGCTTCACATATAACTAACCAGACTGACTTTATATGTGGATGTTTTAGTTTTGTTTGAATTACCATTATCGAGGTCAGTGTTTGCTTTAGTTGGGCTCTTGACCGACCATAGCAATGAAATCTAAACCATGGCTTCCAGCATGTAATTTGATGAATGAATTATGCAGCTGTATTAGTATTTAATTTAGTTCTTGTTATTCTGTTTTGTTTTGCTAATTTGTACAGACTTTTAATAGTGTGTTTAGAGATGTTCACAGTTGATCTGAATGTTAATTGTCACCGTTGTTGATATTTCTATGCTGATTCTTGATGTCTGTATGATAATACAATTTTATGCATCAAATGCAGGTTTACTTTTAAAAAGTCTTTCAGATTCAAATTTGAAACTGTGGTATCAAGCTTTATGTATCATGTGAACAAAATTAGGTTTTAAACTGATCAATCAATGCTCTGAATGAAATATTTTATTAAAGTAGCTAAATGTAGATAATTTTACTTTATTTAAATGCAACCACCAACAATCGATTTCCATAACAACTTTGTCTATACTAACAAACAGTTCATATGAACTATTCAAAAGTTTGACAGTTTAATGTCAAGGGTCAAGACCCCAACTAAAGCAAACACTGACCTCGATAATGGTAAATCAAACAAAACTAAAACATCCACTTATAAAGTCAGTCTGGTTAGTTATATGTGAAGCCGGTGATGCTGTTTGTGGAGTTGTCTAATCATCCTCTGATGAGATCCTGAGAGATTTAATGTCTTATTTTATCTTCAGTGATTTTATCTAAGGCTGTGACTGAAGTCAGTTGTAGTTATTGTATTTCTGCTCGTTTCGTCTCTTTTTTCTGTCCTTTATCTTTCTTTCAATGGTTCAGTTTGTTAACAGCAGACGTTCTTCATTAATGCTCAATCATCACTCAATTACTAAACTAATGATCTCATTAACTTTAACACTGCTTCAGTGTTACTTATTTAACACTTTGGCTGTGGATTATACAGTATATACACCGGGACTGTTGATTTAACACTGGGGGTTTTAGTTTGTAGGCTTTCTATGCTTTTAGAAATGTTTCATACTGTTACCATGAACACTGTGTTTTTAAGATCATCATTTCATCCTTTATTGCTTTATGGTTAGACAATAAATGTTAAAACCTGCCTCAATTTTAACTCATGTTACATGTTGATCATTCATTGTGTCATGTGTCAGTACCATGAATATTTTTTTTATTCTGTAACTGTAAAGGAAACTCTTCTTTTGAACTTATTTGTGGATAAAGAGAAATACACCGGGCTGTCAACATTGACAATGGCTTCTTCCCTTAATACAAGTATGTATTTAAATGTCTTATAAAGATTGCATCACTCTCTGTGTAGAATGTTTTTATTAAATGATTATGATTAACACAGTTATCACAAACTCAAAATGACAATTCATGAAATTGTCTTAAGATTATATAGTGTTAATATTCTAATTATAATTTTTCTTCATTTTTCTTTCATGACAGGTTTTATAAGAGGACCAACTACTGTTTTAATAATTCTGTGTAAGTCCGAGTGCAGTGTTTTTGCATGCCACTTTTTTGTTTTTGTAAATTAATATAACAAACAGACCCACAAGTGTTTATTAAATACCTTGACAAATTTGATGATGCTTGCAGCTGACAGTAAGAGTGTCAACATTTTACCATGTATAAATCCATTATGCATAAACCCGGAAAAGACTATAAAACTCTATCCATTTCTAAAATCCCCAAATCATTAAAGGATTCTACTTAATATGACTTGTGTATTTCAAATCTTTGTATGAGGAGCACTGACAATGACATTTTCCTTTCTTTAGCCTATTTGTATGGGATTAGTTTTACATGGAGAGGTGGGGTAAAGTCATTTTTACCAGAGCTTCTCAATCATTTTATTCCCGTCCGAATGTGCCATCTCAGTAATTATTACGGACGACATCAGTAAAGATTACGGCGACTTTTACCTTGTGTAAAAAGGTCCTTTAAAGGACCTCAGGTAATTTTAAACCCGTGCGAATAGACAAGCTGTAAATATGTAGGTAAATATTCCGTAATTGGCTTTTTAAAAGTAGTTTTCCGCGTTTTTTTCCATGCCTGAAGAAGCATTCAGTTGCTTTCTGCGTTGGGACAAGTCTGTGGAAAATGTTGAATGTTTTCTGTATATGACAATGCATACCATTCAGATCAAAAAGAAGGTTGAAAGCACTTGTTAGAGTCGCAAACCTTTAGGTTAGTACCTATTGCAAACAGAATCCAATCATAATTTAATTAATAAATCGATTGATGTAGCATGCACATGACACGGTTATACGGTGTGTAAATCGAGTTACTCCTCCCACTTCTGGTAGTTTTACTGAGAATTCATATCCCATGTAAATTGGCCATTAATATTACAGACGTCCTGTGGTAAATTAACATTACTCCATCTACCCTTGTGAAACTAATCCAGTCCGAATAGGGCGTTATTGCTCTGAAATAGACTGGGAAAGTTGGTAAACTGACATCACATGATATGAAAAAAAACGATGCTGCTGAAGTAGCATTTTTATAGTCCAGAGGAGAATTTATGAGTGAAAAACAACTTAAATTTCAGTCTGTTCTTACACAAAGATATAACATCAGACGAGTGATTTTGTGGTGCTTTTGAGGCTTTTGTTGTAAAAAACAACAACAACACACACATATATATATATATATATATATATATATATATATATATATATATATACGTTTTTAAATGTAATATAAAAAAATAAGCCTGACAGCTTCAGCCCCATTTCTTTATGTTTTTCCAATGTGTCGTTTTGTAATTGTGAACAAAGAAGCTTTATAGTTTTTTAGCCCCATTTCATTTCATTATTCACTATTCCTATGGTCATTGCATGGCAATTGTTATGTCTTTGTTAGACCAACTGATTACTGTTTCAAATATAATACTGTATTTATTTTGATGATTTATTTGTATTCATTTTTTTCTCCAGTCTTAACACTTAACTTGGCCTTAACAACATTTGCACAAGAGACAACCACAACTGGTAATATTTTTGCTGTGTCTTATGCTATTTGTTGGTATTTTGTCTGTGTACTGTAAACACATCATCATACAACCCGCTTTCCCGAATTTTACAGCCGGTTTGAATGAACATCATGAAGTGGTCTCTCTCTTTGGTTTATTGACTGATATTCAGGTATTAGAATCAGCTATTAGAAAATAAAAATGTGTTTGTAAATTAAAAGAAATGCTTTAATATTGTTAATATAAAATAAAATAAACACCTGTACCTGATTAGGCTTTTAGACAGGAACACTTATCATATGCTGCTCACTCAAGGTGACAATGATTTTTCATACTGCAGTGCATGATGGGAGTTTTCACCATCGTGTTACCCAGCATGCATTGCAGCATAAAGCATTTTGTTGATTGTCCCCATTGCTGAGTATGCTGGGTCATGCAAATGCTGGTTCTTGATGTCTGTGTGCCCAAAATGTGTAATTTAAAAAAGTATCACATGAATTTAGATTCGCTTAAAGTAACGCGTCGTGTCATATAAAATTAAACTAAATTATATATTGATATAATTGAATCAGATCATTGTGGCTTTCTGCCAACTATTGAGCATTGATTAATATCTCTGTTATACTGTATTGCATTCTTAGCTTCGAAGATATTACACATGAGGTAAAGTTCAAGAGTCCAACTAAAGCAAACACTGATATCCATGATGGTGGCATAATTTTGACCAACAAAACATCAACATATTATCCTCTGTCATTCTCAATAACATCAGGTATTCATCACTAATGCACAATCATCATTTAATTGGTGACTTAATTATCTCATTATCTTTAACTCTTTGAGGACTTGGGATTTGACTTGAGACTTGTTTGACTTGAAAGGAAAATATGGCAGGACTTTTCACCTCTGGTCAGATGATGGAGACATCCAAAATGTTTACTCTTGAGGTCAGAGGTGGGTAGTCCAGGGGTCAGAAAGTAAAAGTAATGCCATATTTTTGTTCAACCCATGAACTCAGCAGCTGATTTCACCAGAAGAGGAACCAAGTTATTCTATTCAAGTCACAAGTCGAATCCCACGTCCTCAAATAGTTAAATTGAATAGGTTAAATATGTGACTAAGTAAATGATGATTGTGCATTAGTAATGAACACCTGCTGTTATTGAGAATGACAGAGAATCAGATGTTTTATTGGTTAAAATTGGTTAAATTCCACCATCACGTAGATCAGTGTTTGCTTTAGTTGAGGTCTTGATCCTTGACCTTACGTTTTGGATTTTTGTCACTGTAGCAATGAATATACTGTTGTACAGTGAGCAGCTATTAGCTGTTATTATATAATGAAACATTCATCAGGCGTTGTCCATATCACATTCAAAATGACTTATTTTTATCATTTACATGTTTACGTTTTGAATAATCAACTTTATGAAATTAGAGCATGCAATGAAGATGTTGCTCTAAAAGTTATAATGAACGAGTTTTAAATCCACTGGATGTAAATCATTTAAATAATTGAACTCTAGTACTATTTAGCAAATTTCTTAATGCTGCAATGCATGCTGGCTAACACCATAGTAAAATGTATTATCATGAGCATGAACTATTATTGTCACCACTTTTGAGGATTGTATGATACGTGTTCATGTCAAAGAACCTGAGCTGATACGGTTCTACTCCCCCAATATTTAAGCGTTACAATGGTATTTGTTTAATAGGACTTTTCCACTGTTTTATAATAGCTGAATGTTAGTAAATAAACCAAAGAGACACCACTTCATGATGTTTATTCAAATGATTTAATAGCAGAAAGTGTAAGCTAATCTGCTACCTCAAGCTTTTAATTCCACAATGCACAAATGCTTGCTGTAAAACAATATTGTAATTGTGTGCAAGCAAATTACTAAAAGGGTCAAGAGCCCAACTAAAGCAAGCACTGATCTCCATGATGGTGGCATAATTGTAACCAATAAAACATAAACATCTGATCCTCTATAATTCTCAATAACAGCAGGTGTTCATCACTAATTTAACAAGTCACTTGATTATCTCACTAACTTTAACTCTTTGAGGACTTGGGATTTGACTTTATACTTGCTTATGACTTGAAAAGAATGACGGTTCCTCCTCTGGTGAAATCAGCTGCTGGGTTCATGGGTGGAATAAACATATTGCAGGACTTTTACTTTCTGACCCATGGACTACCCATCTCTGGGTGAGGGTACTCCAAGTCCAGGATTGGGACACTGCCCTAGGCAATTACCTACTCTGGCTATAGATCAGGCCGATCTTGAGAATGAGTCATCAAATTTCTAAAAATAGAAACTGTAAATATTGAAATCATATGTCATCTAAATGCTAATTTTGTAGCACAATTGAATAAGCTTAAAATATAACATAAGCATACTAAAAGTCACTAAACTCAAACTTGAATGTTTAGTTAATGCTTAATAAATGAACGACGTCAGATGCAAATTAATAATTTTAACAATTATGTTCAATGTTTTCTTTCAGAGTATCTCTCTGTTGACCCCTGCTACAACTACAATGTGCTGGATAATGCATGGCGAGCCACTAACAGACAATCCTATACCCAAACGTGTGACACCTCCAACATTTGGAGCGGCTGGTATCGTCTCTTTCTTTACGGCTTAAATGTTCAAATCTCAGACACTTGTGTTATGAAGTATCGCTGTGGCACTGATATCCCACTGTGGATTCGTGGTGGACACCCAACAGTAATGGATGGGATCGTCACTCGAGATGTCTGCGGTCACTGGGGAAATTACTGCTGTTATTACGGGTCTTACCCCATTAAAGTCAAAGCCTGTCCAGGCAATTATTATGTCTATGAGCTTGTTAGTCCAGCTCTCTGTAATGCAGCATACTGTGCAGGTGATTATATTTACATGAGCTCTCTCTACACATTCATGATATTTGTGTCTCTTTTCATTAATCTCTTTTCATCCAAACCTTTAGATGTGAACAGCATTAACACCAGCTCTACAGCCATCATGGCAGTGATGTTCTTAACTGGTAATGTAACACACTGTGTCTCTACTGGCTTATTTTCTGACCTGTTGAATGTGATGATATGTACCACTAGATGTGAGTGGACTTGTGTCAGCATAGGTGTCATTTACACTGGGGACGCTGGGGACATGTCCCCACCACTTTTTGAAATGGCTGATTTTGTCCCCACCACTTTTTGAAAGCATTTGGTTAAAATGTTCTGAAAACTCAAGCGAACCAAGAAATGTTAAAGGTTTATTTGCACAAAATAAAACATGCAATGCAGTTTAGATACAGAAAGAAACAATGTACATTGTCCAAAAAAAGTAACTTTTACTGTTAAAAACTATTACTGATTCTAAAATGACCCAAATACATGCATGCGCCGATCAGTAACTTAAACAAATTCTTGACACAGTTTCTTCTTGTCCAAGTTATACACTCTCTCTCTGTAAACATGACAAACAGCCACACTGTTGAGTCGGGTTTGTGACATTGAAGAGCGCAGCCAGGTCTTCAGGCGTCTCAAGGCACTGAAGCTTCTCTCTGCTTCAGCAGATGAGGCAGGAACAACGAGCAACAAACGCAGAAGTGCCTCAACTTGACTGAAGAGACCACGGACCTCGGGAACCATGTTCCTCATGATTCCTGTCACTTCTGAGCAGGTTTTGTAGGTGTAATTGGCAGTGAACATGGCCAGCTGCACCTTAAGGGACTGGAACTGCAGCTCTGGATACAGGTCAACCACGTCATCAACTTGACCAGAGAGTAGGACTTTCTCCAGCTTGACCAGGTGCTGTAGCCCTTCCTGTTCAAACCGCCGGTGTGGTTGAGCAAGCTGCTTGCGTGACCAGGTTGACGCAGTGAGGCCCACAGTGAACATAAATAGCAAATGGCTGTTCTTTTCTGATGTGAGCCTGTACTCCAGACAGATGTCCTGACATATTGACTGCTCCATCATAGGTCTGGCCACGCAGTCCTGAAAGGGGTAGGTTCGGACAGAGTAGCACATCAGAGACAATCTTAGAAATTTGCTCACCTGTGGTGGAAGAAGTTTCGTAGAGGCCAATGAATTCCTCTCGTGGTTCCAAGTCGGAATCAACGTAGCGGAGACAGATGGACTCCTGCTCTGTGCCACTTACGTCCTGTGTTCCATCAATTATTACTGAATATTGGACCACTGGTAAAGCCAGGATTTCCTCTGCAATGTTGCGAATGATGGTATTGCTCATTAAACTTAGCATTTCGTTTTGAACGACAGGGCTGGTGTAGCTGTGGTTCCATTTTAACCAGTGTCCAAGGGCAGGATCATCCTCTGCCTTAAGAAGGAGAAGGTAGTGGAAGTTCCCCTCTTCATTTCCATGCCCTCTTAAAGCTAGGCCTTGTTAGGCCAAGTACTTAACAGAGCTTAATATTTTTTGTAAGTTTGACCTGGCCTCCTCTTGTGCAGTTGCCAAAACACTGGATAGTTGGGCATTAATTGATTTTGGCTCATAAATGTGCGTAGTCACTGCAATGTTGTGTGTTTTGCTGCTTCAGTGTCGCTCAAAACCCTCCACAGCCCGTTTCCAGTTCCTAAAGCCTGTCAAAATAAATGTTGGCTCTGTATTTTTGGCTAATGAAGATGTTTGCTTTGAAAAGGCCTTGGTGCAATAAAAGCACAAAACTCCTTTCAGTCTAGGACAGTAGTGTAACCAAGGGAAATCATTGAACCAGCTCTTCTGAATCGAAGCGTCTTCTTGGCCAACTTCTGCACCTCAATAAACTTGGGATGAGGGTGATGTGGCTCAGTCAAAGGGTAATTTTGCTCTGCCTCAGATTCTACTTGTTCCTCATCTACAGATCCTTCATGCTCGGATTCCTCATCCTCATTGTTCGGATTTGGCCCTTTCTCCCTGACATCAGCCCTAGCACCAACCACTACCTGCTGCAGATCCTATTGAAATAAATGTAATTGTACAATAAATATGAATGTCTTGTACTTTTAATGTGTAAGATGCACTTTGTAAACATGTTTTAACACAGTTGAAATAACTTTTTCTGAAGTAGCCTATTTAAATCTCACCTCTAAACTCTCTGGCTCTTTCTCCTGCTCTCCATCAGCACTTACAGTGGAAACCGTCTGCTGCTGAAGCTGGTGTGAGATTATGACATATTAACCCACAACCAAATAAGACACCATAAACGTCCCAGGTTACGTATGTAACCCTGGTTCCCCGAGGGAACGAGACGCTGCGTCGAAACGCTAGGGGAACACCATCAGCGTTGTCCAGCTCTGAATCATATGTGTAATCAGTCAAAATTGACGGCCAGACGTCAGGTGCGGTGACGTCATGACCAGGATGCTTAAAAGCACGTGATGTGCAGCCGGCGCCAGCTTCCAGGAATGAGCTCTAGTAGGGATGCCGGAAGTATGGCCCTGCGACGCAGCGTCTCGTTCCCTCAGGGAACCAGGGTTACATACGTAACCTGGGACGTTCCCCTCCGGGAACATCGAGCTGCATCGAAACACTAGGGGAACGAGATGTCCACGCCGCCATACTTGCAAATCCCTGCTTAGTGTGTGGAATGCACAGCTATGGCAAGGGAAAAGACAAGCCAGGGGTGGCTCGCAGAGCCAGGTCGTAGAACCTGGAAAGTTAGGGGCGTAGACCACCCACCAGCGTCACAGATGTCCTGCACAGGTACACCTGTCAGAAGGCCTTGGAGGCCGCCATACCTAAAGTAGAGTGAGCCTTGATTCCCAAAGGCGAGGGGAGATCAGAGGACTCGAGGTCATAGGAGAGCATCCAGATCCACTACTTAGCATAAGCACCCTGGCCTCCACCGGAGGAAACGTATAAATAGAGAGTTTTGCCTACTGAAAGGCCACCAAGAGGGGCGTGGTAGGTGCTATAGCTGCCACGTAGACCTTCAGGGTGGAGTGGGTTAACTCTGCGGAGAAACGGCCTGCGAGAACTCCAGCACTGTACCAGCGGGCAGTTAACTGGATCAAGCTGGCGGTCTCCGCACCCTGAGTCTCAACTTCAGGGCGTACAGTTTCCTTATTGAGGGAGCTCTAGATTGGAGGATGGTCTCAGCAATCTCAGTTGAGAGACCAGAGGCTATGAGTTGTGCCCCCTCGGGAGCCACACCCATAGTTTCCACAACTCCGAGCGGGGGTGAAAGATCATGCCCGCTGCCAGTGAGAGGAGATCCCTCCTAACGGGAATCCCCCATGGAGAGCCGTCGAGGAGAGAAATCAGGTCAGAGACTAAACTCGGCCCGGCCAGAACAGGGTTTTTCAATAGAAGGACCCCGTCCATGCGCACTCTCTCTAGAACTCCCAGGAGCTGAGCGATCGGGGGAAGGCGTACAGACGAAGCCTCAGCCACGATTGTACCATAGCATCCAGCCCCTTAGCGGAGCTGGATGTCTGCCTCGACAGGATGGCTGCTCCTATACTGCCACGAAGGGAAGAACCCGATATTAATACGCTTTGCCCCCAAAGAACATTTCAGGAACTTCCTGTGATGGGGAAGGAGTATGCATCTTTAGATCGCTCGTGACCACCAGTCCTCGGATCTGGTGTGAGACACGTGCTTGAAGAGAGCTTTCTGAACTTCAGTCGTGTGACTGAGCGGTTCAGTTAGCTTAGATCTAAGACGGATGCAACCCCTTTCCCCGGAACAATGAAGTACGGCTGTAGAACCCGGACTCTTTGCCTAGAGCAGGGACCACCTCGATGGTCTCCTCCCTCAGGAGAGTGCTCACTTCTTGTTCCATTACCAGAGCCTGCTCGGGACCCACCAGCATGGGAGTGCCCCCGTAGAAAGGCTGCGGCAGAGCGCCACATAGCCTTGATCTACAGTGTGCGTGACCCATCGAGACACATTTGGCAGCAGTTTCATGCTGCCGAATAGTCTACTAAGGGAACCAGTCTCTCGAGACTGGTCTCTGGTGTACTTAAAGCGGCTAGCTCGGTGTCCTGGAGCGGAGGACCGGCAGGGGACCGCCGATCTAGCTGCTCTAGAGACCCCCGAAGGGGTGGCGAGCCTCCCAGCTCCGCTACATTTCTGGGCGGAAGAGACTGAGAGAAACGCTCGCTGGAAACCGCTGCGCCCTGGAACACTGGCAGGGTTAGCAGACTGATCTCCTGAGGGCACTGAGGAGAGACGGGCACCGTGTAATGCGGTGTACACCGCTCTTCCCCAGAGGGGCCTGCCCTCATAAGTCCTGGGATGTAGCATCAGGACTGCCTTAGAAGCCTCCTATTGGAAACGACGGTCCTCAGACCCGCGTCATCTCTTAGGAAGACTAAGGAACCAGAGTCTGCTCAGGCAGGACCCAATAAGACACGCTTGGCAAGGGCTCCCACACCGCCAGATGACTTACTAAGGGAACCAGTCTCTTGAGACTGGCCTCTGGTGTACTTAGAGCAGCTAGCTCGGTGCCCTGGAATGGAGGACCGGCAGGGGACGGCCGATCTAGCTGCTCTAGAGACCCCCGAAGGGGTGGCGAGCCTCCCAGCTCCACTACATTTCTGGGCGGAAGAGACTGAGAGAAACGCTCGCTGGAGACCGCTGCGCCCTGGAACACTGGCAGGGTTAGCAGACTGATCTCCTGAGGGCACTGAGGAGAGACGGGCACCGTGTAATGCGGTGTACACCGCTCTTCCCCAGAGGGGCCTGCCCTCATAAGTCCTGGGATGTAGCATCAGGACTGCCTTAGAAGCCTCCTATTGGAAACGACGGTCCTCAGACCCGCGTCATCTCTTAGGAAGACTAAGGAACCAGAGTCTGCTCAGGCAGATCCCAATGAGACACGCTTGGCAGGGGCTCCCACACTGCCAGATGACTTACTAAGGGAACCAGTCTCTTGAGACTGGCCTCTGGTGTACTTAGAGCAGCTAGCTCTGTGCCCTGGAACGGAGGACCCGAAGGGGTGGCGAGCCTCCCATCTCCGCTACATTTCTGGGCGGAAGAGACTGAGAGAAGCGCTCGCTGGAGACCGCTGTGCCCTAGAACACTGGCAGGGTTAGCAGACTGATCTCCTGAGGGCACTGAGGAGAGACGGGCACCGTGTAATGCGGTGTACACCGCTCTTCCCCAGAGGGGCTGGCCGTCAAGGCCCTGGACCATTGGCATCAGGGCGTTCTGGCCGAAGACTATCGATCCGCAGATCCGCAGATCCGTCTTCGGCCCGGGCGCGTCACTCTGACTCCGATTCTGGCGAGTACGAGAAGTGACATTCCCCGAATAAGGAGCTGGAACACAATTGGGGCTGCTCCGCCCAGCAGCCCAAGCTGACCACCTCAACCTCCTTGGAGGAAGAGAGGTAAACATTGTGCTCTCACTTGAGAAGTATCCCAAGAGGCTCTTGTATGTCATATATAATATATAATTGTATATATTTCTCTACAATATATATATATATATATATATATGTATAAATATATATCTAACTTTCATAGTCGGATAAAATGCATAGTTAATTATTCAAAATTAAATGCAGTCAAACACCCAGACAAGTAAACAGGGTCTGAAAGTGCATAAATGAACCGAGAATCACCATAATGCCTCGGCAACACGCGAGCCGCTCGGAACAAAACAAATAAACCTTCTCGGAGAGAAACTGCTGCAGATTAGTGCACTCTCACTCAAGGGGGAAGAACTACAGCTTAGGCTTCCGCCCCGAGAGAGCGCTAGACCTGGGGAATACAGGTGGAAATAGGGCGAACCCGTCTCCAACCCGTCCGTCAGATCTATGTGCGATCCCCGTGATCTCACTCGCCGCGGTGCCTCAGCAGCAGCGGGACCGCGAGATCATAGGCGCGGACACACTCCTCGGAGCGTGCCCGGCGGGAGCACAATGCATTGCAGCGGACGCTGGATCTGATGGGAAAGGAAGAAGATAGGGGATCACCCGTCTTAATCTTTCCATCTAATCCATCTGCGAGCACAGCCACTGCTCCGCCTCAGCGGCAGCGTGGCAGGTGCTGCGAGGACGCAGGTGAAAACTCCCTCCTCAAAGAGAGTTTTCGCCTCCCAGCCAGATCATCGCAAAAACTGTGTGTATCCCGCTCGTGTTATAGCGTGGGCAGGGAGGAACACACAGTCTGTAACGTGATCTACTTTCGCCCTCATTGGCCTTTGATATGTCTGCTTCTAGTCTTTCTTTGCCTATCTTTTTAAGAATAAACACACACAGAGAGCTTTGCTGAATGACAAAAAGCTGGCGCCGGCTGCACATCACGTGCTTTTAAGCATCCTGGTCATGACGTCACCGCACCTGACGTCTGGCCGTCAATTTTGACTGATTACACATATGATTCAGAGCTGGACAACGCTGATGGCATTCCCCTAGCGTTTCGACGCAGCTCGATGTTCCCGGAGGGGAACTAAGCAACAGTCTACAATGTCTGCAACATCTTACATTTTTTTTTAATTGTCAAATACTTTTAAAGTGTAAGATCCACTTTTTAAATTGATAAAATAAAATCTTAATATACATTACTTTTTCTAAAGTATGTTAATCCTCTAAACTCTCTGGCT
The DNA here is from genome assembly GCA_003573665.1 of Oxygymnocypris stewartii. NCBI lineage: Eukaryota > Metazoa > Chordata > Actinopteri > Cypriniformes > Cyprinidae > Oxygymnocypris > Oxygymnocypris stewartii. The sequence continues at coordinate 39,574 of QVTF01021014.1, forward strand.
TTTTCTCCTGCTCTCCATCAGCTCCAGGAGTTGCAACTGGCTGCTGCTGATTCTAATGCAAAATTATGAAAAAATGTTAACCCGAGACCTAATCCTTACAGTAGGCTACACTATCAACTACAGCTAAGCAACAGTCTACATACAACCTGTGCAGGAAAACTGTTATTGTTCATTAGATAATAGAGGTAATCAGCAGGCCTACTGTTAAATCATAATGTATCGTTGATTAGATGGACTGATTAACTAGCTAGCCAGCTAGAATAGCTAGTTTTGCAAACATATTAAGATAAGTGCCTCTTTCTTATTGCTGGATTTTACAATAGGCCTCCATAATAAGATCATCACTTACAGTACAGCGCTGTTTGCTAAAGTAGTTTCTAATGCCTCCTCCCTTCTTCCTCTTGGACATTGTGCAGTTTCAGTTGCTGTAAACTAGGCTACTGCAGGTTAAATGTTTAGCTAGCTAAGTTACTGCATTTTTCTACAATTGATTATCCTGTGCAGTGTTGCCATATTGGGCGGGTTTCCGTCCAATTGACCCTTCGCAAAACCATGCCCCGAACACGCAGATTGGCGGTTGTATTACATGGCTACCTACAAAATAAATCAATAATTTGACACAAAATATTGATTTAAAAAGGAGTTTATTAATTTAAAAACTATTGTATTGCTTCCGCTAAAGAAAATAGTCCGTTCCGTCTCTACGGTTAGAATCCTGCGTCCATAGCAACGCTCTGTTTTTCATGGCAACGGTACTTAGCAGCGGCTGTTATCAAGAAGTAACAGACCGCATTATACATTAGAATTCAACCAAGCCATGTAATAATTAATAATAATAATAATAATAAAAAACGTGTTTAGTTTTATATAGTATTTCTGCTGTGTTGGACTGTGTTGCCACTGCGTCAAAATATTTTTCAAACGTCAGTGCCCCCCCGCCGATGACCCAATGCCCCTCCAGTAGATCTGCCCTGGCGCCGACTCTGGTCAGTCTTATATTGAACTATGTTTAGCTAGCTACACAGAGGCTGCGTGGTCTGTAAACAACAGAAGCCGGTTCTCGGCCTTCAAGCGGGAAGTTAGCTAACGTTAGTTAGAAATTCCATGGGACTACCGCTCCTTTCCAGCTTCATGAATTTGCACTCTGGCCTGAGCAGGAATGGATGGACATGATGCGCTACGTTCAAACCTCGAAGTGTTGGGGAGGAGGTTTAATTCATCCATGTATTAGCCGGCTAACATCGTTAGTTCTTCTTGAAGTTTTAACATTTTTCAACTTTAAGAGAAGATGTTGATCAACAGTACAGGTAGGGGAGTTTTTATATAGCATATATTTGCACTGTGATTGATTTAGTTAATTGTAGCCGATTATGTAATTCATTAAATTAAATCTGTAAATTACTGTAATTTACAGATCAATAAAAAAAATTGGCTTTGTGTGTGTGTGTGTGTGTGTGTGTGTGTGTGTGTGTGCGTGCATGCGCGTGTGTATGTGAGAGAGAGGGCCTGCGTGCCATATTATAGTTTTAAAATAGTTTGGATTTTAGTGTGGGTTTTTTTGTGGCATACATAATGACAGTATTTATCATGGCACTTTATATTGGTTACGCTGCGATGTGCGATGTGCGATGGCAGAGGAGGATTTCACACTTTGTGGATTTGGTTCTCTAACTGCACTGCATTCTATGTGGGTTGCAAACCCCACATTGTTTTAATTTTTTCTGTGTTATTTGATGCAGATATGTTGCGTTGTATGCTTATGGTGTGTTTTCTTTTACATATGTAATGAATTTCATTGTAATCATTGACTTAACGCGCTGCTGTTTTCTACAGTATGGTGCTTTGGCACTGTTCGGTTGAGCTGGTGTTGCATGGACTGTTACATGTGCAGTCGACATTGTTGAGGGTTTTATGCTGAGTATTTTCGTGTTGTTGACTGGCCTACGCTATGCCCATTTTTGATGCGCTGTTATTCAATATTTTTCCCGTCCTGCTGTAATGTTTTTTCATCTGATCTTTTGTCCCCACCACTTTTCAACACAAACTGACGCCCCTGTGTGTCAGTAAATTGAATGTTCACAGCATAATCCCCGGTGTCAAATTAACACTGCTGGGTGTCTATATGGGTCCACACTACAGAGTGTTAAAAGTAATACTGAAGCAGTGTTAAAGTTAATGAGGTATTTAAAATATTCATTGAGTGATGATTGACCATTACTGAATACACCTGATGTTAAAAAGCAGAACCACCAAAGAAGAAAATCAAATTTTCTAAGTCACCATTATAGTGATCAGTGTTTACTTCAGTAGTGCTCTTGACCCTTCATTTGTTAAACTTGTATGTTTTAATTTGGCTGCAATAACAGAATTAAAACAGCTAGATTTTTGCAAATAGTAAAATTTCTCAGGTGCTGAAGTTATGATTTGATATAATTATATTGCCTCCACCTGTAAAATCATTTGGAGTCTACTATCTAAGTAAAATTGTATCTTATTGATTTCAAAAGCCTAGTCATTCCACAGTTAAATATATTGTATTTTCTATGAGTTTTGGAGAAAGTTGTACGAAATGTACTGACAAAAAAAAAATAGATTCTATAAAACATTTCTTGTAGGCACACACAGACATCAAATGTTAGTATGAATCTCAAGAACGGTGACAAACAGCATATTCAGATAGACAGATCAGCTCTGAACATCACAAAACAAGCGTCTAAAGAGTCATAAATACAGCAAAATTAAAAGATAAAAACAAATAGTAAGAATAAAATAAATTACATAGATAATTCTGGTCATAATTTATTCATGCCACAATGCATGGTAGTGCTGGGCAGATGAAGCCTCATGAAGCTTTAATGAAGCTTTAATATTTTCGGCAAAGTGATTCACAAAAGGGTTAATTTCTGGAGGTTCATTTGCTCACAATACCACCTGGTGGCGAAACAGTTTAAAACAAGCTGATATGATACAGACAGAGATGTAAAGTCCAGAGATCAGAAAGTAAAAGGAAACAGTTATCTCTCAGGCTTCTAGACATAAACACTTATCACACGATCCTCAACAATGGTGACAATAAGGATTCATGCTGTAGTGCATGATGGGAGTTTTTACTATGTTGTTACCCAGCATGACACATTTTGTTGATTGTCACCATTGTTGAGATTCATATGTTGATTCTTGATGTCTGTGTGTGTCTTAATATCACTGATATTGTCAAAAATAAATGCGTTACATTGATTTATAAGTCATGCAATAACACTGTTAGAGCGACACATAGCATACGGTAGCTTCTCAGGGTTGATTATTGAAATGCAGACTATATACAAAAAGTTGTTTAAAAACAGGTCAATACTTGATGATTTTCTCATAATAGAAAAATAATTTAAAGCTGCTGAATGTATCGCGCTGATATCTCTGCTTTATCGCAGCATATGCATTGCTACAGACGGATTCATCACCCAAGAAGTCGAGAGCTCAACTAAAGCACACACTGGCTTCCACGCTGGTGGAGTCATTTTTACTATTAAAACATTACTATCTTATCCTCTGTAATTCTCAATAACAGCAGGTGTTCATCACTAATGCACAATCATCCTTTAATTAGTCACTTAATTATCTAATTAATTTGAACTCTTTGAGGACTTGGGATTTGACTTGAGACTTGTTTGTGGCTTGAACGAAATGACTTGGTTTTCACCTCTGTCTGTAATATATCTGCTTGTTTTAAACTCTTTGGCCACCAGGTGTTATTGTGAGCAAATGAAGCCTCCAGAAATTAACACTTTTGTGAACCAAGCTTAAAGATTCATGAAGCTCAATCTGCCCGTCATTACATGATGGGAGCCATGGATGAGTTTCGATTGACTATAACATTCTTTTTTAATGGTCACCAGGGGTTAATTTCTTGATATCTGTGGGTTTCTGAATAAAATATATTGTTTTTGATCATAATAAGTTTAAGAACATATGTCTGATTACACTGAACATTCCTGATGTTATTTTGATCATAGTTTTGATGTAACTCACAAAGAAAACCTAACGCAGTTATTCAGGTCACTTCATGATGATTTTGCAGTTTTCTTTATGTTTGTCTGGCTGTAATAATTCCGTCAGTTCAGCCAAAAACGAATTAAAAAAAAGTTAAGGCAAACTAAAGTAAACACTGACCAATATAATGGTGACTTACCAAATTGTGGTTTTCTTCTTTGGTGATTCTGCTTGTTAACATCAGGTTTCTTCAAAAGTGGTTAACCATCACTCAATGAATCTCTTAATTATCTAATTAACTTTAACACTGCTTTAGCATTACTTTTAACACTCTGTAGTGTGGACCCAATGTAGACACCCAGCAGTGATAATTTGACACCGGAGATTATGCTGTGTAGTTGTCAATAGTTTTGGTAGTGTGGTAGTTTAAGAAACTACCAAAACAAACCAAAACGTGATTTTTATTATTTAAAAAAGTATAATAATAAACTGCTGTTCTGTAAGTGTACGAGGGCAGCAACTACTGCTGACATGAACGTGTCCACCCAATTCTATTAACTGAAAGGCTGTTTATGTTCACTCTATTCAGTGACTGATTTTATATTTTGCCTTTACTACATACAAAAAAATATTAATGTCTTTTAAATAAACAAAGCTGTAAGATTGTGAAAGTAAACATTTCTTACACTACGCTAGAATTATTTTTAGAAACAGTATTATTAAAGTAACAGGTTCTTTATTATTATTATTATTTAATTTTTTATTTTTATTATCATTATTGTTTTAATGTTTGCTTAACAGATTACCATTCTGCTGACCCCTGCTACAACTACACTGTGCTGGATGAACCATGGAGAGCCATCAGTAACACATATTCCTACAAGTGTGACACCTCAATCACATGGAGTGGCTGGTATCGTCTTTTTATTAATAATGTGAGCGCTCATATCCCAGACACGTGTGTTGCTCAGTATCGCTGTGGCGCTAATATCCCACTGTGGATTCGTGGTGGACACCCAACAGTAATGGATGGGATCGTCACTCGAGATGTCTGCGGTCACTGGGAAAATTACTGCTATTACGGCTCTTTTCCCATTAAAGTCAAAGCCTGTCCAGGAAATTATTATGTCTATGAGCTGGTTAGTCCAACTTTCTGTAATGCAGCATACTGTGCAGGTGATTATATTTGCATGAGCTCTCTCTAAACATGCATGATGTTTTCTGTCTCTTTTCATTAATCATTTTTCATCCAAAGTTTCAGATGGTGGCAGCATTAACACCAGCTCTACAGCCGTCATACCAGCGATCATCTCAACTGGTAATGTAACACACCCTGTCTCTGTTAGCTTTATTTCTGACCTGTTGAAAATCAAACAAATAAGATGTTTCATCTTAACTATAAAAACACAGTTATCAGTTGCGTGTAAACAATGCAGAATGGTAATTGAATGAAGCTATAGATTGTAAAATGACATCCCAGCTAGGGATGATATTGTTCTTAGAATGTTCAGAGAACATTATGCTGTGTTCTGGTAATCCCAGTCAACACGTGAGATCACGTGATGATCACAGTGACATCACACCATTCTCATACGGTGATACTCACAGTGTGAGTAATATGTGAGCTCAATGTGAATTCAAAATGTTGAGCAGGTTGAGAGGAGGCAGTTCAAATATAGGTCACCAGACGGACATTCTACTTCCTGTTTCTCAACACTCTCACAGTGGCTACGTTTAAATGCACAATCATTGTTTCAAGTCAAGTCAAGTCAAGTTGAGCTTTATTGTCATTCCGCTACATGTGTGGACATACAGTGGGACGAGATGTCGTGCCTCACAGGACCACGGTGCTACATAAATACAGATATACAACACGAAGTAAAACAGTATAAACCTATACACAACTGACCTACTGTCAGCTTTGACTATACATATGCTATATATAAAAGTGGTTACCTATACATAAACAAAAAAATTAATAAATAACAAAAATTACAAACTGTACAATTGTGCAGATGACTTCAAATACTGTACATGTGCAAAAAGAGAGACATTCAAGCAGCTGGCTGGGGAACAGTGTAAGGTGATTTGTGGTGCATGAGCCAGTAAACGTACATACATTACAGTCATATATTACAATCAGTCTTTTGTGGGATTGTGGACACACAGTGTCGTGTGAAACTGTCTAGTGCATGTAGAGGAGAGTGTGTTGCTACAGGTGGCTTGTGCAGGCCCGCTCACCTGTGCGTAGCACACTTGAATTTCACAAAAATAAAAGTTTGACAGGTTTTTTTCCCAGTGATGTGGTAAGGTGGTGGGGGGGGGGGGGGTGGGTAGTTTGGGGTTTCAGAGAGGGGTGGTGTGATGTGAGTTCAGGGCTCTCACAGCCTGGGGGAAAAAGCTGTTGAGCAGTCTGGCGGAGCGGGCTCTGATACTCCGGTACCGTCTACCTGAGGGTAGGAGCTCGAAGAGACTGTGGGAGGGATGGGTGGGGTCCTCCACGATACTTTTTGCTTTGCTGGAGCATCGTGTAAGGAAAATATCCAGGATGGAGGGGAGAGGGGCACCAATGATTTTTGCAGCGGTGTTCACTGTCCGCTGAAGGGTCTTGCGGTCTGCTGCACAACAGTTCCCGTACCAGACAGTGATGCAGCTGGTCAGCACGCTCTCTATGGTTCCCCTGTAGAAGGTGGTGAGGATGGGTGGAGGGAGACTTGCTCTTTTCAGCCGGCGGAGAAAGTGTAGGCGCTGTTGTGCCTTCTTGGAGACAGACATGGTGTTGGTGGTCCAGGTGAGGTCCTCTGTGATGTGCACCCCCAGGCATTTTGTGCTGCTGACTCTCTCCACAGTTGAGCGGTCAATGTTCAGTGGGGGGTGGTCAACAGAGTTTCTCCTGAAGTCCATCACAACCTCCTTTGTCTTCTCCACATTGAGGGACAGGTTGTTTGCACCACACCATTCAGCCAGCTGTGCCACTTCCTCTCTGTAGTGCGTTTCATCGTTGTTGCTGATGAGACCTACCACTGATGTGTCATCGGCAAACTTGATGATGTGGTTGGAGCTGAACTTGGCAGTGCAGTCGTGGGTCAGCAGCGTGAAGAGCAGCGGGCTGAGCACACAGCCCTGTGGGGCACCTGTGCTCAGTGTGGTAGTGCTCGAGGTGTTGTGGCTGACACAAACTGACTGAGGTCTTCCGGTTAAAAAGTCCAGGATCCAGTTACAGAGGGAATTGTTGAGGCCCAGCAGGCTTCATTTATTGATGAGCTGTTGTGGGATTATTGTGTTGAATGCTGAGCTGAAGTTGATGAACAGCATTCTAACATATGAGTCTTTATTTTCCAGGTGGGTAAGAGCCAGGTGGAGGGTGGAGGAAATTGCATCATCCGTAGAGCGGTTTGGGTCGGTATGCAAACTGGAGCGGGTCGAGTGTGTTGGGGAGGCTAGTTTTGATGTTGTGCATGACTAGCCTCTCAAAGCACTTCATTATGATTGGAGTCAGTGCTATGGGACGGTAGTCATTTAGACAGGACACAGGTGATTTTTTTGGTACCGGTATGATTGACGTGGATTTGAGACATGTGGGGATGACTGCCTGGCTCAGCGAGGTGTTGAAGATATCTGTTAGGACATCTTTCAGCTGTTCAGCACAGTCTTTCAGTACGCGGCCAGGTATATTGTCAGGACCCGCAGCCTTGCGTGGGTTAATCCAAGATAGGGTCTTGCTTACGTCAGCTGGAGACAGACAGAGTGCCTGGTCGTTGGGATGTGTGGGCAGTTTTTGTGCAGGTGTGTCGTTCTGCATTTCAAACCGTGAATAAAAGTGGTTGAGTGCATCTGGGAGGGATGTGTCATCGTCGCAGGCCTGTGGCGGGGGCTTGTAGTCAGTGATGGTCTGAATGGCTTGCCACAGGCTCCGTGTATCTCTGCTGTTTGTGAAATGATTATTGATTGTATTGCCATATGACCGTTTTGCATTTTTGATGCCACTTCAATCATACTGAATTCATTCCGACTGATGAATCTGAATGTAGTGTTTAAATTAATGCTAAATAAAGTGATCAGTTGATGTGCGCATTTATATGTCACAAGCTTCAAATCAGAATTGATTTTTTTTTTATGATGTGCACACACTGCACAAATATAGAGTTTCTCACTGTTTGCACATTATAAGCACTATTATGTGCTTATTATGTGCTATACTGTTTCTTTATTTGTTTTTAACAGCTGAATTAATATTTATCAATTTTTGGATAAATATACATATAAACCGCTGTGCCGTGCTGCTCATATTTATCGCGCATTAAAAATGCCCCTCCCCATGCACAAAACGGGCTGCCTGTGGATGAGAATCCAAACCAAGGACTGGTGGGAGGTTGTCCTGCTTCACAATTGCCGAGTGAAAGAAGAGTTTTATAATGACAGGACATACACTTATACAACATTTTATTCAAAATGAAGAACCGCTCATTCAAGGTTCAAGGTTTCTTTATTTGTCACATAATAAATTATACAGGGTATAATTAGAAGTGAAATGTAATCGAATCAGGTCCGCTCAGTGGACAGTGCAAAATAATAAAAAAAATAATTATATAAAGTAACACAACACAAGAGCATATATATGGTAAAAAAAGAGAAATAAGAGTAAAATGTGCAATTACATTCATTACGCTATTTCTGCGTCATTGCACATATGCAGTCCTTTCAGTTTCTGGTTTCAATCTGAAAGAAAAGGAATAAACCACCCCCTTCAATCCGATCAAAATGTCATTCTGATCAAGCTCAATCGGATCGATTAAGGTGTTTACATGAAGGCTTTTCAGTCCGATTAAGACTTGTGAAGATTTTTGCTTTAGTTGGGCTCTTGACACTTGACGTAACATCATTATGTTTTTGAGGTTGCTGTAGCTGTACTTGTAAAGCCCATTTCTTATGGCAAGGAATACCAAAACAATTAAAGACTGCAAACACGTGATATTGATTTGTTGTTGATGATAATAAAACAATCATCACCTTAAGTATGCAGTCTGTGTGAGATGTTGTTAACCTAAAGTATCTAATTATAACAGCTGTTTCATTATATCATTATCGTTCATTATCAGTAGGATCCACCGGTGTAATAATTTTCAATTACAAACATTATGAACTGCTGTATCTTTTAAAAACAAAGAGAAACATCAAGGATCAGTGTATATTTCAGTACACAGTTGTCCTCAGTATCCTGGCAGCTCATGTGAGATCACTGTGATCACTGTTGACTGGGATGTTTTCAGTGGCAAGTTTTATTTTAGTTACCAGAATATTATCCTAAAAGTTCGGTTAACATTCTCTAAAAACATTATAAAAATGTTTATTAATAATGAGGCAAATCAGAAAGATACATTTTCAAAAACAGAGGCTGAAGATATGGATACCAAAGTACAAAAGCTTTATTTCACAATATTCAAGCACTAGTCTTAAAAACCCTAGACTGTAGACCAGAGTAGATTACACAATCATGGGAAACAAAAAAAAGGGAAACTGAGGCTTACCTATGGCAGTTAGGCCAGTTAATGAGCACAAGGCTTTTATAAAATCACAAAGACCTTACCACCAGGTGCACAGGTCTCACTACACCACACACACACACACACACACACACACATAAGATCAAACGTAAACACACTGGACTCCATGACTAAATCTCACCACCGCACACAAGGGCCAACTAGCGGTCTGCCTTGAAGCCTCGGTTCCTGCAACAAAAGACAGAGTTAACCAAATTAATCTCACAAAAAACAATAATGATAGCAAATTATACAATTGCGTAACACTTAAATGAAAATTTGAGAAAAATCAAGACACCTGCTATGAGGTAAAAAAACATCTCATCCAACAGAGGTGGATGCTTACTCCCCTTTCATATACACATACCAATAAAATAAAAAGTAAATAAAGACTAAAGAACAATATAACAAACAAAGAAATATAGCCAAATTAATAGATTGGAACAAATAAACATAAACAACAAATATGAAAAAAGACAAAATGAATACCAAACAAGGATGAATAAATCAACAATAAACAGAACAAAAATGCACAGAAGAGCTGGTCTGCCAGAGGAAAACAATCAACTGAGCGAACCCAATGTCAGGCAATAACGTCAACAAAGCAGCTGCATCAAAGATTGTTGCCCCGCAGGCTGTACTGAGTGCAAAATGGATCCTAGATAAAACTACTCCTCCTTCATGTTGTTGCTATAGCCACGAGTCCGGTCGCACACACACAAATGGACATCAACATGGCAAACAAGCACAGGATTACAGCAGAAGCATGTTGAATGAAAAAGGCAGCCACCAACCAACCACTATGACGTTTGTCCATCGGAAAACTGTGAGACGGGAAGAGCCAAAAACTGGAATTGGCGGGCTTTGGGCAGTGACACACAATCGGTGCTCTAACACCAATGTGTCTTAAAAGCCCCCTTTTATACACCCGTGAAAGTCTATGATTGGACAACTCATGCATTCGTGGCATATTTAAAGAAACAACGCACCCACTGTTCATCCCACTACAATCTACCCCCTACTCACGGATCGTCGCCCCGACGATCCTACTACTAGGTCATTCTTACCTAATCCCAAGGCCTAAAAAGGCCTGCCACCATGCCATATATTTGCTGCAGAGAGGCCCCACCCCTATCTCCCACTGAACGGGGCAGGTGGTATGGATCTGGATGCTGGCCCGCATTTACACGTCTCGTCCTGCATAAAGCAACCTCATCGGCCCTAAATAGGCCTTTAGGCTGTGACTCCTGTGAACTGGCTGTATCCCTAGCTGGAACCTGTCGTCCTGGCCCAATAGCAGGAACTGGTCCCGTAACACTCACCCACTCCTGTGGACCAAGTTCCATCTCAGATTCCAGCCCACCAAGTCCTAGATCAACATCGACTTGGTCCTGCTCTTGCACCCAAGCTAGCAGATCTACCTCTTCCTCAGCCAATAAGGGTGTGTCCACAATTTGGTCATGTGAAGGACTGCCCTGGTTAGCAGCAACTGTGTCCTTACAGTCTCGACTCTTTAGCAGTGAATGATGCACATTCCTTAGCTTAGTCAGGTCAGGTCATCTACAGGTGCAATGGTGTACACTACACCACCCTCCTTGGGTGCCCTCGTCAATTGATAAACCACTGGGCTCCACAGGTCCTGGATTTTATGGTGGCCCCTTACCCCATAATTGCGGAGGTATACAAGCTGACCCTCCACCAGTGGTTCATCTCTGACCTGCTGATCATGATGGGCTTTACACCTATCAGCCATGACCTGCAATCGTTCACGTGCACCTGCAAAGGCCACCTGGAGCCTCGTTTGGTGCTCCAGGACCCAATCATGCACACTACCCTCTTTTAGCTGGGGTCTCTCCCCAACAGGAAGCCAATGGGCAATCGTGGCGATTACCCTGTGGCCTGATGAGGAGTGCTATTATAACTGAACACCACCTGGCAAAGACAAACCACCCAAACTTGTTTCCTGGACACTGGCAGAGTACGCAACAGATTATGTAAGGTGCGGTTAAAACGTTTTGCTTTGCAGAGGTCAGGTGGCTAAGGGGGTTATTATCTGTAATTACCACACACTTATTACCCAACAGGTATTCACAGAATTTCTCGGTCATGGCCTAATTGAGCGTGTCAAACTCCAGCTTCATAGAGCTATAGTTGGACTTGTTGCGCTCAGTGGGCCTTGAACTGCAACTAGCATATGCCACTGGTCGTACCTTACCTTCATTTTCCTGGGGAAGGACTGCCACTAAACCTTGATGGCTAGCGTCCACCACCAGGATGAAGGGTGTAGAGAAGTCCGCATATGCAAGTACTGTGGCGGTGGTAAGTTTTCCCTATAACCCCTCAAAGCTCACCTGACATCTTTCACTCCAGGTACTAGCAAAGCTCCTACATGTCTGCTTACCCTTTACACCAGCAAACTCCCCTACCAGCTTATGTAGAGGGGCAGCCAACTTGGCAAACCCCTCTACAAACCGTCGGTAGTAGCTGGAGAAACCCAGGAAGGATCGTAACTCTGTGACACTAGAGGGACCAGGCCACTGGGCCACAGATGTGATCTTACTAGGATTGGTTGCCACTCCCCTGGAAGAAATAACATGACCCAAACATCTCACCTCTTGCTGAAGAAAGGCACACTTCTCCAACCTAGCCTTTAACCCATCCCATTCCAGACGACCTAAAACAACCTCCAACCTTTCCAAATGCTGAGCAATAGAGGTGGAGAACATCACAATATCATCTAGATATAAGAGTAAAGACTGGCACTGCTGGTCCCCGAATAACCTCCCCATAAGTCGCTGGAAGGTAGAGGGGGCATTGCACAACCCAAAAGGCATTCTGTTCCATTTGAACAGGCCAAATGGGGTGCAAAAGCGGTCTTCTCCTTATCTCCCTCTGTGACAGGGACCTGGTTATTCCCACTAGCTAGATCCACGGTGGAAAACCAATAGGCCCCTTTCAATGCATCCAGCGACTCCTCAATCCGAGGCAAGGGAAATGCATCCCATCTAGTCTTGGCATTTAACTGGCGGTAGTCAATGCACAAGCGTAGACCACCGTCCTTCTTTTTTACCAACACAATTGGAGAGGGGTACGGGCTACAACTTTCCCTGATTACCTGAGAATCCAGCAGTTGATTAATGTGGACCCTGACAAACTCATACTCCGAGGGAGATGCACAGAGATGTCGTTAGCAATAGAGGTGGAGAACACCACAACATCGTCTAGATATAAGAGTAAAGACTGGCACTGCTGGTCCCCGAATAACCTCCCCATAAGTCGCTGGAAGGTAGAGGGGGCATTGCACAACCCAAAAGGCATTCTGTTCCATTTGAACAGGCCAAATGGGGTGCAAAAGCGGTCTTCTCCTTATCTCCCTCTGTGACAGGGACCTGGTTATTCCCACTAGCTAGATCCACGGTGGAAAACCAACAGGCCCCTCTCAACGCATCCAGCGACACCTCAATCCGAGGCAAGGGAAATGCATTCCATCTAGTCTTGGCATTTAACTGGCGGTAGTCAACGTACAAGCGTAGACCACCGTCCTTCTTTTTTACCAACACAATTGGAGAGGGGTACGGGCTACAACTTTCCCTGATTACCTGAGAATCCAGCAGCTGATTAATGTGGACCCTGACAAACTCATACTCAGAGGGAGATGCACAGAGATGTCGTTGCCGCACTGGCACATCGTCTAACAATGGGATATCATAAGAGATGAGACGTGTGCATCCCAAATCACCATCATGTTCAGGGAACACTGTCTGATACTTCCTAAGCAAGGCCTTCACCTTGCCCTGTTCCAATTCTGGTAATACAGTCAGGTCTACCGTTGCAATCTGCTCTGAAATCGTATATGCACAAGTTGCCGCTACCAACTTAATAGGACTGCCTGTGACGCGACATGCCCGAGGACAGCGCATCTTTACCTTAGTCATGCACTCAGCAGGAGGCTGCTCACTACTTTGATGGCAGTGTTGCAAAGTTTGAAAAACTGAAAGCGGTGCGATAGAGACCAGGGTAAAATCAAACAAAGCGGGTCCATGCTGTCCAAAGAGCTCCTGGTAGCATCGCCAGAGTACATTCATCCCCAACACACCAGGGACTCGAAAGCGTATGCCACCAGGAGGATCCCCGACCACCAGCACCCCATATTGTGGTACTATCCTACCACAGAGCTGTCCAATTCCACATAACCAATATATGGGATTGAAAGCCCATTTGCAGCACTCAGCTGCAACCATGAACACGACCTCAAACGCTCTTGGCCCCATGGCTCAAAATGTTGAATGAAGCAACTTTTAAAACTTCCAGATGCGGGCAGGGGGACATTAAATTATGAATTGAACTGGATATCTTACCGTCTGAGCCAGTCCTTTTCCCAGCCGAGCTGTGGCTCTTCAGCACGGTGGGAATTATTTTTCCGACATATTATTAGTCTACAGCTGCCCACCTGCCCAGTATTTCTGAATTTGTGTTTTATTATAGTTTAACCTGTTGTGCTTTTAAAATAGTTTTTATTTGTATTATTATAATTTTTATTTTATAGTCGATTTGCAATATTATTGATCATATGCTGCAGTTTTATGTATATTGACACAACGCAACCGTTATAGTCAAACAACATTAGTGAATCAGTCTGCTTCACTATGATTGTAGAACTATCATCACCTGATGTCATTTTGTCTATACTTGCTACTGCAAATGTATGTTTATTATTATTGAATCTATAGTCAACACAGAACATGAAGACTAGACATGTTTCAAAAGTCATGTGTTTTTCAAATAACTTTTTTATGTCTATTAGGCCACATTTACACTGCATGGTTCAAGTGACCCAATTGCGATTTTTGTCCTCCCACGTGGCACAGATCGGATATGGACCATGACCGTGTAAGCAGGAAAAAAATCGCATGGATTCCGATATTCTTTGATTGGTTTCAGGCCTCATTCATATATGGAAAAAAATCAGATATGAATCGAATACGTGCATTTGTGCCTGCCATGTAAGAAGTCAGATCGGATATTCCCTGGTAAATGTAACTCATACGTCATTGAAAAGTGAGAGTTTTTTTAACCATTTTGCGGTACAGAAATACCTGTAACAAATGAAACATCTCTAGTTGTGCAGCAGAGTATAAATTTTGTTAGTTTGTGTTAAATAAAAGGCGATCTGATGCTGAAATGTGTTGCTATTGAAATCACGCTGAGTGCTCGTTGCTGCTGTTGTCAGTGACGACGGGTCGTGCACAGATGAGCGCTTCAGTCCCGTTAGTTTCATTGAAACCACAAAATAAAATGCACAAAATCATGTCCCTGATTTTGATATACAATCACTGATGAATGCATTTGGTTTTAATCACTAAAAAAACACAGATGATGTGACATGCTTAACAGGACTTGAGGACTTGGGATTTGACTTGAGACTTGCTTGTGACTTGAAAGGAATGACTTGGTCTTACCTCTGGAAACAAGCATGCAACCATCTTGAAAACTTCCGTTTAAGATCTTAAGGGATAACATATTCATATTAAAAGCCACAAAACTCAAATTTGAAATTTTTGCTAAGGCTTAATAAATAAATTACTTCACATGAAAATATAATCATTTTCAATGTTTTCTTAACAGATTATCATTCTGTTGACCCCTGCTACAACTACATTGTGCTGGATAATCCATGGAGAGCCACTAACAGACAATCTTACCATCGCAAGTGTGACACCTTCACTTTGAGAAACTGGTATCGTCTCTTCCTTTATGGCTTGAATGTTCAAATCTCAGACACTTGTGTTAGGAAATATCGCTGTAGCACTGACATCCCACTGTGGATTCATGGTGGACACCCAACAGTTGAGGATGGAGTCGTCACTCGAGATGTCTGCGGTCACTGGAACAATTACTGCTGCTATCATGGGTCTCACTCCATTAAAATCAAAGCCTGTCCTGGCAATTATTATGTCTATGAGTTGGTTAGTCCAACCCTCTGCAATTCAGCATACTGTGCAGGTGATTATATTCACGTGAACCATTTGTACATGTTCATCAGGTTTGTGTTTGTGTTTAATCATTATTCATCCAAACTTTCAGATGTTGACAGCATTAACACCAGCTCTACAGCCATAAAACCAGCAACCCTCTTAACTGGTAATGTAACACACTGTTAATCTATTGTCTTATTTTCTGGACTGATGAATGTGATGAGCTGTACCACTACCCAGCTAGGAATGTTTTTGTTCTAAGAATGTTCCAAAAAAAATATTATAATTTACTATAGCAACCCAGCAGAATTGTAATTAGGCATGCTTCATGCTGCAATGTATTCTGGGTGCATTATACAAAACTCATCTATGGCTCCCAGAATGCATTGTAGCATTACGAATGTCACCATTGTTGAGATTCATACACTGATTCTTGATGTCTGGTTGTGTATTAATATGCAAATAATCAAAAGGTTTTGCGAACAATTCTTTTAATTTTATTGTTTTATGGATTTTATCATAAGAACCCGTTTGGTAATTCTGCTGTTGAAATGCTATTCTACAGTCTCTAACATAAAATTAATAGCATAGATTAGACTCTAAATGAGATGAATTGATCAGATCACTACATGATATTTTTGATGGGATAAATCAAGCATTTCGAAGCTTTGAATCAATTGAAACAATTGCTTCCCAAAATGATTTACCGTTTTGAAACTCGCACATGCTAGTGACACCTGCTGGTCAAAAGTGTTTAAATACAACAAAAACTCAGACTAAAACATGCATAAAACTCCATTGCAAATGTTTTATTGAAAGTATAATACATGCCATAAAAATGATAAAATACTATTAAATATAAAGTGTCTTTATAATATGTGGCTTTTAAATTAAATTATTTTAATTTGCAGGGCTTGTTTTGTTTTATGGAGAGCTTGTATACATAGGGCAGAAAGAGTCTATTAACTACTTATCATTTTATTTACACAAATGTCTTGTTAAAAATGTCTACAAATTGATGAAAATGATCCGAGATCATGTAAAAACCATAAACGCGTATTCAGTAGTTTGCCGCTGGTGGGGCAATCTCAATGAACTCGCATGATTCACTGGTTCACAAAGATAGCCTCCCAATGGAAAACCGTTGAAATTCAAGACATTTCAAAACAGTTACGATGCACTGTAGCCTCGATTACTGAAATCATTTGACTTTGACAGTTAGAGACACGCTCCAAACCATTGTTTCAAAACAAATGATTTGTCAAAATTCCAAAGCTTTACAATGCAATGCTTCAAATGCACCCATAGCTATATGATAACAATATATTTAACATCAGCAAGTCTCCAACATAATCTGATGACGTGTTCGCCCACTGTTTTTGCCATAATAAACAATGCGCAACTACTGATCACCATAATGGTGACTTCAAACCAAACTATTATTTTCAAGAAACCATCAACAGCCACACCTCTGTTAATCTCAATAAGAACTTTTGTAAATGCATGACAACAAGTGAATGTGATTTATAAAAAGTGAAGCTGGTAAAGCTGTTTGGACTTGGATTTAATGATGCTGGAGTTTTCACTTTCAAAAAAATTTGACTTCTAAGCAATGTAAGTCAACATCTAGTGTGAAGGGAAGCTTTATTAGAATGTTAGAAGATAATGTTCTAACAATGTTATCAATAAATGTTTTTAGAGAATGTTGTCCTACCTTTTAGCAGAACATTATGGGAGCTAAAATAAAACTTGCCGCTGAAAACAATCACAGAATATGAAACATTTCTAGATGGGTAGATGCAAGTGAGCTTGTGTAAGTAGCTTTAAAGTAGTTGTCCGTTGTTTAGGCAGTTTCGTGCTTTAATGAACTTCCAAAACAAGCCATACTGTGATCCTTTTTATTTAAAAACATTGTGAAATCAGCTCTTCTGTGAGTGCATGTGAGCAGCAGCTGCTGGTGACATGAGCAACTGAGTCCACCTGATTCCATTAGCTGAAAAGCCTTATATGTTTTCTGTATTAGGCGACTGATAAAACATACACATTTGATTTCATATGTGTTACCTTTACTATAAACACAATAATTAATGCCTTTTAAATAAACAAAGCTATGAGATTGTGAAATTTAATTTCTAACCACACTATGCTAGAATATTTTTTTAGAAACAATATAATTAAAGCAACATGTTACTGTAGATTATACTGAATTAACCAAATTTTGCCATAAATTAATTATATTGAGTTTCTACAATATAAATCTATTTTAGAAACTTCATTTCCTGTGAAGTTGCTTTGCAACAATTGTATCGTAAAAGCGCTATACAAATAATATTGAATTGAATTGAACATGTTCTTTATTCTTTTTTTATGTTTTCATAACAGATTACCATTCTGCTGATCCCTGCTACAACTACACTGTGCTGGACGATCCATGGAGAGCCAACAGCAGGCAATATTATAACTCCTACCTGTGTGACAACACAGTCACATGGAGTGGCTGGTATCGTCTTTTTACTAATGATGTGAGCGCTCATATCCCAGACACGTGTGTTGCAACATACAGCTGTGGGACTAATATTCCACTGTGGATTCGTGGTGGACACCCAACAGTAATGGATGGGATCGTCACTCGAGATGTCTGCGGTAACTGGAACAATTACTGCTGCTATTACGTGTCTTACACCATCAAAGTCAAAGCCTGTCCAGGCAATTATTATGTCTATGAGCTGGTTAGTCCAACTATCTGTGCTGCAGTATACTGTGCAGGTGATTATATTCACATGAGCTCTTTCTACAAATTCATGATATTTGTGTCTCTATTCATTTATCATTATTCATCCCAACTTTCAGATGTTAGCAGCATTAACACCAGCTCGACAGCTGTCACACCAGCCACCATCTCAACTGGTAATGTAACACACTGTCTCTATTAGCTTATTTTAAAGTTACATCCAGTGGAAGTCTTTTTATGTCTTTGCAGACATTGAAAAGACGTCCACTGAGGAGCCACAATGCAAGTTTTTATGACATCTTTTTTGACCTGTTCTGCACATCCGATATAGACGTTCATAGAACATCCGTACAAGAATAAAAACTAGTTCAAATAGTTTTGATTAGAATTATTTTCAACATGATTTAAGGTTCATTTAGACATAATTATACTGTTTCTGGATCAAATAAACAGTCTCAGGATGCATTAGATTTAAACTCATGTTATTTTAATGTAATTTCAATTTTAATTGCACAGCAACTCACAGACACTGCCCAAAATCATGAAAATGAAAGAATCTTCACTGAAAGAGTGTTGAAGTTTATGAGATTATTAAATGATCAAATAACTGATGATTGAGCATTTGGTAAAATCAACTGCAAATCAAAGACATTCAATCTCTCAAGATCTCATCAGAGGATGATTAAACATCTCCACAAACAGCATCACCAGCTTCACTTATTACTAACCAGATTGACTTAAACCGGAAACACCTCCGACACATTGTCTCATTGAGGCGGCCTCGTTTTAGAACCATTAAATTCGGAATAAAGAAAAATATCACAATAATTTACGCCACACACGGAATAAAGGCCATTATTCTTTTTAGACATCCTCGATGATGAATGTGACTGACAAATGTGACCTCTAGAGTGCACAGCTTTCGAAACTAGACATGTACAGCTTCACTCCTTACAAAAATGAACCATGCTTTTATTATAGTAAAATTGTAGTAACTTTTTTAGCGTATTGATTACCATTTGTATAACCACAGTTTTACTACAAATACCATGAATAAACTATGATTAGTGTCGCAAAAACATGGTTAATTTGTGGTTCCATTACATATCTATAGTAACCTTTTGTTTTTGGTTTTATTTGTTGTAAAATTATGGTTCATTTTCAAGGGCTGGCTTTCATCACTGTTATGAGAAATCTTGTTTAGTTAAAATACAAAACTTATAAGCCGCCAAAAGTATGCGTGTACTTTCTTTGTGGAAATTAATATCTCTGTTGTGTTTGTTTTATATGTGTAACGGGATTGCCTGATCAGTTTGGCAGTTACCACTATGCATGTTTCACTGCAGCCATTCACTCTCTTGGCTGGCATGGATCCAAATTTACTACATTTAACGTAAAGTTACAAAACACATTTGTACCTGTTGGCAACACATTAAAAAATAGTTATCAATTATGGCAATCACAGTCATTCTATAATGGAGGTGAACATAAAAGTAAATGTTAACACACATATAAAAGTAGCACAAACACAAGTCATCCATAAAATGTGTCCACAGTTAATACAGTATATTTTCTCACAGAGCTCTCACTCACTGCAGCCATTCACACTTCTATTTCTTCTATTGGCTTTTTATGGTGGTTGGCAAACAAGCGATAGGTGCATTCCTGCCACCTACTAGGCTGGAGTGTGAAGTGGAAGCCTGTTACACATACACATAAATACTTTAGGTTGTCAGGGTTGTTTAAAGGAGCAAAGGAGCACAGAGTCGTAGAAGAATTCTCAAACAACAGTATTTAAAGAACATCCAAGGGATAACACAGGGTAGGCAGGAACACACATGTAGCACAACATTGATGTTTAACACTGGACAAGGAAACAATGTACAGTCAACACCGTAAATACAAGATTGAATGACGGTATAATTAATGGCACACAGGTTAAGCATATGACTAATGAAACAAGGGAGAAACTAGGTCACAGGAAGCACATGGGGAGATACAGACAGTCCATAGGTGTGACATAGGATTCATATGCATCATTTTTCATGTCGCAGCATAAGGGCAGCATAAAAGCATTTATGAAATAAAAAGCATCATTCATAGAGAAATTATATATATTAAATATTAATGTATGGATATAAAATGATACAATTATTTGGTATCACAAATAATTAAATAAACAAAAATGGAATAATGCTGTGAAGATGCATTTTATCTATACAAACATCTTATTGATAAGAGATGTGCTATTGCATTTCAAAGCATTTTTTTATTAGCAGACGATTAAAGCAAAAAATATATAATTACAGTTTTATTCAGTTTTGTTTTGTTTTTTTAAGCCTCCTCTGCACAGACACTGCTGGTGATTCTCTGTGGGCTTAGTGGAACCAGAAGTGTCTGAATGACACCAGAAATATATTTATTTATATATATATATATATATATATATATATATATTGCAAAGTATTTTGAAAATACTGTAAATCAAACTTAGAACTTTTCAGTGATCAGATTTTTTAGGCTGCCAGAAAAAAAAAATATGCTACTCTTTTCTCATAATCATATCAACATTCTTCAAAATATTATATTTTGTGTTCAGCAGAGTTAAGAAATTCATACAGGTTTGGAACAACTTTGAGAATTTGAATTTTTGGACAAACTATACGTTTAAATTTACGCTTTTGCAAATAAGGAGACTTAAACAGGATAATTGACAATAAAATGAACTTAAAATTATTTTAAGTACTAAAGCATATTTTTTGTATATTAATTACAAAATTCGTGCTTGAAAATAGATAACTTTAAGAACATATGAAAGCGTACTTTTTTGATACTAGTTGATACTATGAGATACTTTAGGTCTGCATAACTTGATACAATTTTTTTAGACATTTAAGTACTAAGTTTAAATGAAGTACTTTAATCTTTCTTGTTTTTTGTGTATTTAATTTTTCAATGCAGATTATCTTTCTTTTAACCCCTGCTACAACTACACTGTGCTGGATAATCCATGGAGAACCACTAGCAATTCACATTCCTCCTCCATGTGTGACTCCTCAGTCACCTGGCGCGGCTGGTATCGTCTCTTCATTAATGGTCTAAGAGCTCAAATCCCAGAGACTTGTGTTGCAACATATAGATGTGGCACTGCTGCCCCACTGTGGCTTCGTGGTGGACACCCAACAGTTGAGGATGGAGTCGTCACTCGAGATGTTTGTAGTCACTGGGACACTTACTGCTGCTATTACCAGTCTTTTCCCATCAAAGTCAAAGCCTGTCCAGGAAATTATTATGTCTATGAGCTGGTTAGTCCAACCATATGCAATTCAGCATACTGCGCAGGTGATATATTTTCATGAATTCTTTCTACACATTAATGATGTTTGTGTTTCTGTTCATTAATCACTATTCATCCACACTTTCAGATGTTAGCATTACCACCGACTCTACCATCGCAACTGGTAATGTAACACAATGTGCCTCTATTGGCCTATTTTCTGGCCTGTAGCTGTTAATGCCAATGTCAGGAACAATTACACATAAAAGTGTAACCACTTATTGGAAAATAAAAAGTGCAGGGAAGGGACTTGGTTTTCACTAAATAATTGTGAACATTCAGGGGCAGAGATCAAGCAAACTAAATGGTTGATAAAATCCAGCATACTCCACCAGACAAGAGGTCTGTAACTTCACTGGAAAAAAGCATGATAGGTGCCAAAGTAATACACCCCCCTCCCTCCCTAAAATAAATGTACTTTGATACTGTAACTTGCCAACAGTGTGACAACGGAGTGGGGATCTAAAAGTAAGGCGTTAATAAGAGCGTAGTCAAAAAGGCAAGGTCAACAACAGAAAAAAAATTATGGCAGAGGCAAGCCAAAAGAGTAATCCAGGTAATCAGGCTATGGTCAGGGCAGGAAGCAAAGCAATCATAAACAAGAAAACACTCAAGGGATCAAAACACAAAGGCAAGCAAATACAGAAACACGTAAACTTAGAAACCACAGAAGAGCTATACAAAATTCAGTCACCAGCAAAGTGATGGTGGTGCTATTCTTATAGTGGGAGACTAATGAGGTGGTGAGAAGCAGGTGCTTGCAATTGAGGACCAGGTCCAAGAGGAAGTGAAGCAACAAGGTACTGAGGCGGAGCAGGAAGCCAAGGCAGAGCAGGTAGGCAGGGTGGAGCAGGCAGAGCAGAAGACAAACACAGAGGAGCTGACGGAGCAGAATATCCCCAAGAAGGAGCAGACAGAGCAGAAGGCTACCATACCGGAACAGAAGACCACCAGAGCAGTAAAGAAGACAACCATGGAGGAGCAAATGGAGCAGAAGATCACCACGGTGCAGCAGACAGATAAGGAAACCAAAGGCTGAGACTGAGACCTCGGAGGAACTGAAACATAGGAAACAGATAGTGTACATATGGCCCCAAAAACGTATAAGGCACAGAGAGTTCATTAATAGTTTATTTGGATGCTACAGACACTGTAGAAAGTTCATTAATGGCCTCCTTGGCAGTTACTGGACAGAAAAAAAATTCTAACTTGGATGCATTGACTGAAGATGTAGAGACAAACAATTCAAAAACAGACACATTTGGGAGAACTGGACAGGCAGACCATAATTTGATTGATTAGGGAAAACTGGATGGGCAGACAGTTCATGATTAGACTCATTGACTGAAAATGGCAAGACAGATAGTTCAAAATCAGACACATTTGGGAGAACTGGATGGGCAGATAGTTTGTAATTAGTCACGGCCACCATAGCCATGACAGGACAGGCAGAGGGTTCATAGCTGGGCGCCACCACCACGCAAGAAGCACCACTGCCATCGGTAGATATAAAAATACCCAACTACATAATAATATTATTGTTAGAAATTGCAACAATATAAAAATAGAAATATATTATACATTTCAAATTTTAATTATAACATAATAATATACAAATATGAAAAATGAATAAATACATTCTAAAATAATAAATAGTATAATGTATTGGAATTGAACTGCGGGTTTCGTCTGGCCAGAGGACTCTGGATTGGCGGCCATGTTGGGAAGAGGTTCTGCCTCTCCCACGGTGAAAGGAGAACCACAAAACAAAAGAACATAGTCCATAATGTCCCTTGAACTTCAGTTCAATTTCCCTTCAGGTAACCATGATTGCATTGGTGCATTAAGTCCATAACGGAAAAGGTCCTTTAACATGATCTCACCAAAAGGCACTTGATAGGACAACTCACAAAATTGATGAACGTAATCAGATGTGTAAATCCAGGGGTCAAAATGTAAAAGTCCTGCCATATATTCATTCCACCCATGAATTCAGCAAGCTGATTTAGCTACCTCCTGGAGAGGTGGGACCAAGTCGTTTCTTTCAAGTCTCAAGTAAAATCTCAAGTCCTCAAATAAAGAGGATAAGATGTTGATGTTTTATTGATGCCACCATCATAGAGATCAGTGTTTGCTTTAGTTGGGTTCTTGACTTTTGTTTTAGGTCTCTCTGTTACAATGCATGTGGTATTTGCTATTAATGGTTTGTATAAGATGAGATAATCATCAGGCGCTGGCCTGATTTCATCCAAAATGATTTGTTGTTTTCGTTTATGCATTTATATGTTGAATAATCAGCTGTGTAGAGTTGGCATGGAGAGCGTTTCATTAACAGTTATAATGAATCAATTCCAAAGCTGTTGTGTATAATGTATATACAAATTTGAGCTCCATTATTATTTAGACACACACACAGGCATTAAGCACCAGCATATTAATCTCAACAATGGTGTAAATTAACAAAATTCTTCATGCTACAATGCATTATGAGTAACACTACAGTAAAAACTCCCATCATGCACTGCAGCACGAATAATTATTGTCACCACTGTTGAGAATATGATAAGTGTTCATGTCTAAAAGCCCAAGATGATACAGCAATTTTGTACAATATTTAAGCACTACATCAGCACTTGTTTAAAATGACATTTTCACAGTTCTGTAATAGCTGAATTTCAGTCGAAAAACCTAGAAGAAATCACTTCATGTTATTTACTCACTGAGTTATCAGCTGGAAGTGTGAGATAATCTGTTACCTCAAGCTTTTGCATCATCAATGCGCAAATAATTTTTGTGAAAAAATATTGCAACTGTTCGGTGGCAGATTACTTTAAATCATTAGAAGGTTCAAAAGGCACAACTAAAGCAAACACTGATCTCCATGATGGTTGCATCATATTAACCAATAAAGCATCAACATCTGATCCTCTGTAATTCTTAGTAACAGCAAGTGCTCATCACTAATGCACAATCATAATTTAATTAGTCACTTAATTATCTAATTAACTTTAACTCTTTGAGAACATGGGATTTGACTTGCGACTTGCCTGTGATTTGAAATAAATGACTTGGTTCCTCCTCTGGTGAAATCAGCTGCTGAGTTCATGGGTGGAATAAACAAATGGCAGGACTTTTTACTTTCTGATCCCTGGACTTTACACCTCTGCCAAATGCAGGGTCAAAACAACCCAACCGCTGGGTTTGTCCCTTTTTAAACCAGCGCTGGGTTATATTTAACCAAGAATTTTTTAGAGTCTATACCAGTTCTACTTTTACAGTTGAGGATAATGCTAAATTTAATCTGGTCTTTTAAAATAACTCCCTCGTGGTGATTTTCTTTGTGAAGATTCAGCACTATTTCCATCTGTTATTGTTGTAGTTTCTTCACAGCCAGTCACTTCCACAACATCTACCAGCTCTACTGCAAGTTAGCATGATGCTGGACTGGACTATAATATTGAACCACAGCTGTTCATAATTAATATTGTCTTCATGAAGAACACAATAATTCAACACCTGATTCAGATTTAACATGTTTCCATCTGTTTTTGTTTTAGTCTCTTTACAGCCAGTCACTTCCACAACATCTACAAGCTCTACTTCTACAGGTAATCATGATCTAAAACGTATTAAAGTAATGTGGACTTTAAAAGAACTTCCGGTCACACTTTATTTTAGGATTTTTTTTACATATTATGATTTTCTTTTGATGAAGAACTCATTATTTCATCCTTTGAGTCTGATTTAAAATCTGTTTCCATCTGTTATTGTTTCAGTCACATTACAGCCCGTCACTTCCACAACATCTAGCAGTTCAGCATTGACAAGTGAGGATAGTGATTGAATAGACTGTGATATTGAAACACAACCATCCATAACTATAAGTGCCTTCGTGAAGAACACCGTATTCCTCTAAATCTGAATTGTCATCTTATTCCATCTTGTAAATATTACAGGTCCTTTACCTACAGTCATTTCCACAACATCTACTAGTCCCACTACTACAGGTGAGCATGATGCTAGACTGAACATGACCTTTCAAATAAATCTCTCATTATGATCTCATTAGGATGAACTTATTATTTCATCGTCATTTGAGTCTTATTTAACATCTGTTTCAACTGTTATCGTTTCAGTCCCTTCACAGCCAGTCACTTCCATAACATCTACTAGTACTACTTCTACAAGTGAGGAGGATGCAAAATGTAATGTGGCCATTTAAAACAACTCCCTCGTGTTGATTTTCTTTGTGAAGAATACAGTAGTTGAGCATCTGGTTCTGATTTATTTTTTTGTTTTTGTTTCAGTCTCTTTACCACCAGTAACTTCCACAACATATAACAGCTCTACTACTACAGGTGAGGATGATGTTAGACAACATTTTTTTTTTTTTTTATGAAGAATAGAGTAATTCAGCATTTAATTCTGATTTATCATCTGTTTTCATTTTTTTAAGTCCCCTTACCGCTGAACAATTCCACAACATCTATTTCTACTTCTACCGGTGAGAATGATGCAAAATTGATGTGGCCTTTCAAATAACTTCCAGTCAAACTTTATTTTAAGGTCAAATTCTCACTATTAACAGACTATTAACTACAAGTTTTTCCTCAATAAACTCCCAATTTGCTGCTTATCAATAGTTGGTAAGGTAGTTGTTAAGTTAAGGTATTGGTTAGGATTAGGGATGTAGAATAAACTCATACAGAATATATGTTGTTTAAGTACTAATAAACAGCCAATATGTTAATAATATGCATGCTAATAAGCAAGTAGTTAATAGTGAGAACTGGTCCCTATAGAGTTCCTGCAGTCACGTGACTCATTCTGTTTACACCACCATGCTGGCAGGCAAGAACAGCCAGGAGCGAATATGAAAGGAATGGCACCAGCATAAGTTTCAAGGCAACAGAGTTCACTGCGCACTTTAATTCAAAAGACATAGACCTGTACATAGCAAAACTTAATAGATTCAACATAACAGATCCCTATAATGCCCTCTGGGTGCTTTTAACGTGTATTAATATATGAACGGATATTTTTCCTGACCTGCAGTATCCTGATATGTACAACTACCTCATCAAATTTCCCTCCTAACGTTACTCCGGAGACTCTTTAAAAGCCTACAAAAGCCTGCAGGGTACAAATGGACGCAATCAATTTTTTTTTAATGAATATTCAGGAGTCTGCTAAAATCACAGACTGTAAAATTGTCATCACTGGAAGGGTAAGTCAACTGTGTTATCTAAAGGAATCAACCCTAGCTGTCCTAGGTAACATTTGTCAGCATAATTACATCACTGTGAGTACAGACATCATAAATGTCATGAAATCTTACCCCTTTAATCCCAAATGCTGTGTGTTAGCACGTTTTATTGCAGTGAACCATTTTAGTCGTCTATTGAATATGGTAAAATGATTTCCCCTTTGCTTTATGGGACAAGTGTGTATATAGGAAAATGCATATTTTCAATTAAAGATAACTTATAGATTTAATATGGGCTGCTTTTGGTGCTGGACTCGTTTTTTATTGGTAATTTTGTGTTATGTGAATAAGGTAAGCTACAAGGTTAAGAAGCTTACTTAAATGGAACATGTTTTTTCTCTATTTTGTAGTGAAAGACGGCTTCCCATATTGATCACGCCTCGGCTAGATTGCATGTTTTCTTGCGCGGCTGGGTATTGGACTCATGAAAAATAATCACTTTGTTGTATTTGCCAAAATAGAAATGTATTTTAGTCAAAACACAGACGGATTGGCATTATTAGCGCGAGCGCTACTTGTTGTGAAGCGGGAGCGGGCACTGGCAGATGAGCCTTCTTGAACAGTTATGTTCGGGACTTTCTGATTTACTTAACGAATACTGCGTGGGGGGGGGGGTGGGGGGGTGGGGGGGGGGGCGATAAACTGGTCAAGGGAGGTCACGTACGGGACACATAATTTAAGCCCATTATACGGACGTCCCGGCTAATACGGCTTCCTCCCCTGCATGTTCTGGCATCCTGGCGCACAGCAGCTGTCCACCATGTTAAAAATAGTGTAAGTTTTGTAAGGTCTAAATAGTCTGGTTTTAAATTATTGTTCCACAACTGTCGATCCCAACCCCTCTAGCGCTCTCCTGGTCGCACTGGCAAAATTTCGGAGTGTAGATTGCGTGAATGTCAACCGCTGAGCTCTATATTAACCTCCTCGGTTTGAAGCCCACACCACTGGAGCTGTCTCGTATTTTCTTTGTGACGCATAAT